>BTPG01000006.1:69269399-69376899 GCA_036245525.1 Semisulcospira habei
TAAAGTCCGTGTGTGTTTGTGCGTGTGTGTGTGCGATTGTATGTAGACACGCGAATCTTAGATATTCTGTACGTACAAGCTTGACACTCATCGAAATATTTTATTTAAGGGGTGGCTAAGAGAGCCTCTAAGTATATTGTAATTGGAATCACTTTAAAGACGCCAAAGCCCGTTTATAAAAAGTCGGTTGACCCAGATTAGAGTCCGTAATTTTTGTCATATTTACTTGTAATTTTGGATATAGCTAGTTTGAAGAAAGACAATGGATGAGTTCGTTAGCCAGCTTTGTACCCTTTCAACTTCTTCAGTAAAAATTAATTCTTTTTCAGAAAAAGAAAATAAAACAGTAAAAAAAAACATTGACTTCTTGAGAAAGTCAGACAGTGGTTGTGACGTAAAAGAAGCAACTCCATGACCACTCAGACATTGACGCAATATGCTAATAATGACGTAATTCTCCCTCTCTCTCTCTCTCTCTCTCTCTCTCTCTCTCTCTCTCTCTCACACACACACACACACGAGGGCACGTGAGGATCTATGCCTCTTGGAGATGCTTGGAGTGCACGCGCGTACACGCATACACACACACAAATATCGAAGCGGTTTCAGAGAGCATGACAATGTACTTCAGTAGTATATCATGTAGTGCTTTACTTTTTGAATAATAATTAATTCACTTTTGCAAGTTGTGGATTTACTATAAACTCCCATCAAACAGGCAGCCCTGGAAGAGGCTGTGCGGAACAAAACAGTCAGCCCTGGAACGTGCCTTTCGGATGAATGACGTAAAACATCAATTTCGTCACTGTGTACACGGCGTCGATGTTACGTCACATGGTGACTTCATTTTGCTACTCGTGCTATTCTTCTTCATAAATCCTGTCGCGACTCCAGCCCACAGAGCGTACTATTGGCGGGAAGCGCCGTGTGTCCGTCTTTATTTGTGTGTGCCAGCGTGTCTTGATCAGAGTTGGCTTAGCGAGGAAGGAAATGGATCAGAAGGATAAGCTTAAAAATATGAGCTGTGAATGTTCCTAAATCAAAAACGGATGTGAGCTCCATACAATACGGTAGACTTTGGGATGAAATCCTCATCTTGATCAATAGGAGATATTTTAACATCAGAATGAGATCAAAGACAAAAGGTAAAGATGTGTAAAGGGGTGTGATGGTCAAAATAGCCCTGATTTAGACATGGGAGCGGGGAAATTAGAGGACTGGTTATGTACTGTCCTCTCCTATATCTCTCAGCGAGGACAACTCTTTGTGCGTTGTGGTTCATTCCATCTTGTTTATGATTGTGTTTTCAGATGTCCGATGCGGAACCGAATTCGCATCCTACCTGGAAAAGAACGTGACACAGTTTGTTTTAACGAAAATCGCATGGCCGTATCGGGTTCGCATCGAAATCGTACCGAATAGGATGCACGCAGCCTTCGTGAACGAGAGCAAAACCTTGTTTCGTAAACATTCGGTTGTGAGCTTTAGCGCAACAGACACACTCTGAATGTTATCTGAGAAAACTGAACTTTCTATGAATCTAAACCGCCCAGCCACATATGAACAAGAGACGCCGCACAACTTCATAATTTGGACATTGGCAATGATTAGTTTTGTCACTCCGGAAAAATGGCAGCATGGGGTCATTTAGAGTTTAAATTGTGTTAAATACACGGTGTGTTCGGCTGGCATTGAGGCCAAATGTTCCACGAAGTCAAATCAGTTACTTTTTCTTCTTCTTCCTTACCAAGCAAACTTAACTAATTCACTTTATGCTGCATATCCAGATGCTGCTCGCCACAAAGGATTGAAAGGTAACAAAATTTAGTAGTACCATTTGCCACAGAAGTAGGCCTAAATGATTACCGTTCTACATATTCATTATTATTAGTAGTAGTATTAGTAGTAGTATTACTATTACTACTATATTATTATTATTATTATTATTATTATTATTATTATTATTATTATTATTATTATTATTATTATTATTACATCGCATATAGTTATACATAACAAATCGCCTGAAGAACCAGTGTTTCTAGTTTTTATTTCTTCAAGTTTGTTATAAGTGATGTAATTTAGAATGGCTGACTGACTGACTGAAACTTTATTTATCAAGGATTGAGATATTATGCGCTCATGCCTCTCTTCCAATCTGAGGATTTCATCCCAAAGTCTACCGTATTTGGAGCTCAGATGCGTTTATCTTTTAGGAACATTCAGGATTGTTCATATTTTTAGGCTTTTTATGCTGATCCATTTCCTTCCTCTCTTAAGGCCCCGCTACACGAGCCCGGTTTTGAGGCCGATTCCCGGTCAGTTTTCGAATCGGTAGGTGATCGGGCCGGACTAAAAAACGTGTGTACTGCCACACATTTCCCGACTTGTTTAGCCGACCGGTTTGAACCGAAGATCAAAGTCGTACCTGTTCTGCAAAATGACTGCTAGTTTTTACAGTGATGATGATGTGCTTGCATTATCAGCAGTTTTGCATCATCGTATTCGGGAAGAGGCGTGCGAAACATCAGCACTGAACGTCGGTGGTACTGATCACAACAGGCGTGTTCCACCATTTGCAAACCGTGCTGAAACGACATGATTTGCGAGACGCGCTCTGATTGGTTGAAGCTTACGATCGGGACCGATTCGGATCGGAAATATAGAGCAGGTTCTAGTCACCCGATTCCCAGCCGATTGGGACCGGATCGGATAATTGACGTCATCCGATCGCAAACGGATCGGAATCGGCTTCAAAATCGGGGCACAACCGGCCCGTGTGGAGGGGCCTTTAGCCAACCCCTGATCAACATACCCGTCGGCGCACACAAATAAAGACGGACACACGGCGATTTCCGTCATTCGTAAGCTCCGTGGTCTGGCGTAGCATAGCTAATCTGAAGAAGAAGAATAACACGGGCAGCAAAGTGACGTCACTTCAAGCTTCACGTCATGGCATCATTAGTCCCACTCATCGCAGTACTAACATTTGACGTATCAGAGAATCAACTTTACAATTTTCTCACTGATTTTCACGCCTATGGCTTACAGGTTACAATCTGAACTAATCCTACCGCAGGGACGGGACAAACAGCAGGCTTATGCAAACACTGTTTATGAAAAAATCATGCGGGTATTAATGAGAAGATATTTTGCTTTCGTAAAAGAAAAATTAAAGTTATGTTAGCTGTTTTACAAATGACTCGTAAACAGGGGTTTTCAACATTGTCTCATTTCCACACCTAGGGCATACAAGTCACAATTAACCTAATCGTACCCGACTGCGGAGACAAACTGTAGGCTTATGTAAATAGCTTACACGAAAAATCATGCGATTATTAATGAAAAGATTGTTTAGTTGTTTTTTTTTCGTAAAAAAAGATTAAATTGTTTTAAGATTAACCCATATTATTCGTGAAATTAATCCCCAAAAACGTGAACATATTTTATTTTTCCCAAAATGTTTAATTATCACTCAAAATGTTCTAGATAAGATCAACTTTATTGCCATATCCATAAACATTAGGATTTTGTTGCTGCATAACTGACGAGCGTCCATATTAAGATCAACACATCAACACAAAAAAACACACAGACAATACAATCAAGCAGACTCTAAAATACCAAACCACACATATGTATAGTAGTCATTCTACTAAGTTTGCACACACATCTAAGTAAGTGAAATAAGATAAATATATAGCATAATAACCATATGACAACAATGACCGCCAAGTGAGCCGCAACGAAAACAGATTAGCTAAATTCATATCTATTTGTAAAACTGTATATCCTGTTTAAGAAGAGGTTTAATAGAACATATAAAGAACTATAAATAACTAAGATAGGCTGTAGGTAATTCTAAAGAGACTTTGAGTCAATCTGCTGAGTTAAATCATATCACAGCCACATTAGACAGGGCCTGAACAGCCAAGGGATAAAAGCTCTTCTGAAAACGAGTGGTTTTGGCCTTGATGGATCTAAAGCGTGAGCCAGATGGCAAGGGCTCGAATAGGCTATGTGCAGGATGGTGATCGTCATGTATGATGGAGCTCGCTCTCTTGATGGTGCGTGCGTGGTACAGAGATTCCAGCGAGAGGAGATGGCTTCCAACAATATGAGATGCTGTTTTGATCACCCTATTTAATTTTCTGCGGGCTTCGTCGGTTGCGCTGCCACCGTCGTTGAGAAGGTAAGAATGCTCTCAATGGCGGCGCGGTAAAACTGCACCATGATCTGCTGACTGACGCCAAAAGACTTCAACCACCAAAGAAAAAACAGGCGCTACTGGGCTTTCTTTACTAGCTGTTCAATATTCTTCCCCCACTTAAGATCGTGCGAAATAAGAGTACCCAGAAACTTAAACGTTTCAACAATTTCAATATCGTTTCCTTGGATGGTTAAGAGAAGGGGGTCAGTTTTCTTTTTCCTGATATTCGATTATAATTTCCTTGGTCTTACCAACATGCAAATCCAGGTTGTTGTCAGAACACCAGCCTACTAACATGTCTACCTCATCCCGATATGCACTCTCGTCATTGTTATGTACAAAACCCTTGACTGTCGTATCATCAGCAAATTTCACTAAGCGTGTGCTATCATAGTGGGATACACAGTCGTGTGTAAAAAGAGAATGCAACAATGGGAATAAAACACATCCTTGGGGAACTCCCGTACTCAAGGTCAAATACTGGGATACATGTCCACATTGACCAGGAGTAGGGAACTGACACAGCTGAACACAGGTCTGACCGCTCGAACCGATCTTGACAATCTGGGGTCTGTTTAACAAGAAATCCAGAACCCAGTTACAGATGGACTGTGCGAAGCCAAAGTTCAGCAGCATTTCATGCAGTTTGGACGGTATGATAGTGTTGAACGCGCTGCTATAATCAACAAAAAGCAGCCTAACATACGCAGTTGGCTTCTCTCGATGCTGCAGAATATAGTGCAGTCCTATCGACACAGCGTCCTCTACTGCAGTATCGGTTCGCGCGGTAAGCAAACTGATAAGGATCGAGGGAGGGGGGCATGACAGACTTGATGTGCTGCAGGATCAGCGCCTCGAGCGTTTCATTATGACGGAGGTCAGTGCCACAGGCCTGTAGTCGTTAAGGGTACTGATGGTTGCCTTTTTTTGGTATGGGGATAATAGTTGACTTTTGGAGACAGTGTAGAACCTTGCATGCCTGTAATGACCAGTTAAATATGACTGTGAGAACGCCTGCGAGCTGGTCAGCACAGTAATTCAAAAGGCCAGGAGAAATTGCATCAGGGCCTGCTGCCTTACGTAAATTCAAACGACTGAGAAGCCGCTCACGTCCTTTTCACACACCACATGAAAATTGTGATAAAATTCTATACTCACGCAGAGGGTTCACACAGTAGGTTTAATACGGTACGGTTTTGTAGCGGTTTGTTTTGTGACGATAGTCCTTGGTGGCACGTGGGCCACTTGGAATCTTTAAGAAACGGTTAGCACGGGGAGTTTTAGTGAGTTTTAGGCGAGAGCTCAGACTGTCAGAGGTCTAAATAAGTTAGTACGGGGCTTTACTGTCAATGTGGACAGACGTGTGTGAGATACCTTAGCCCGTATTCCAAGACTCTGAAACATCGAATTCAGGTATGTTTTTATACGTATTGTTGATGGTTATTGCGTTAAAGATAGTATGCGTTAATAGGAGTTAATTCGTTTGTGTAGTGTTGACTGGTTTGGTCCAGTTATGTTGGTTTGGATTTCATTGAGGTAACCGGTGTTTTTTTGTATATAGTTATTTACCGAGATGGATAACTACGGAATGTGAGGGGTGTAGGCCTAAGTCGTTATGAAGATAGTACGTGGTTAAGTATAGTCTTTTCCAGCGTATGGGATAACGTATAGCGAGATTGTTAGGTTATAGTCTGTTTCAAGGTAGTGACAGAGTTATGGGGTGTTACGAAAGTAGTCGGGTTATGGAGCACGTGTTTGTGTGAATGAACGTGTGAGTTTTTTTGTATCAGCCAGGTTACGTAATGTGTCTCATATTATCTAATATGTGTGTGTGTTTAGCAAGTGTTACGATTTAGGACTGTATTATTGTTCAGAGTGCTTGTTGGAGTTTGGAGCGACGGACGACCTAATGCGAGGTCATCTCTCCATCTCTTCACTCAGGGAGTGAGCGACCGGTGCCGAGACACCCGGATCACAGCGAGGACAGCGCTGTACGGTACGAGGACGTCGACGGTACGAAAGACGGGGCGCCTCGGGAGCGTACGAAGGACTTGCACGCCTAGACGTGAAAAGGACTTAACGTAATCGGGCGAGAACACCAAACAGGTTGGAGTGTGAGAGACTACTACCTATCCTGGCATTGATACTGTGTATGTGGATGTGATGTTGAGATGCTGGTAGTGGGGAAGGTGTGGTGTACATAATTGTGATAACCTTTGGAGCGTTTCTTTAATTTTTTGTTAAAAACGTCGTCGTTAATAAGAAAGCCAGTGTGTTGAGTTTTACCCTCGTGAATGCGCCCGTCTGAGTCAGTGGCGGTGTATGCGTCTGTTGTGCGAGAGTCTGTACGTGCGACTGGGGGAAAGTCTGCGTGCGTTACAAAAATCATCATCGGTACTAAGCGGGGGTGGCACAGAAACGGGGTGGTAGAGGTACAATGCTGGTTATCGAACTCATTCAACATCTCCCTTTTAAATAGCTATAAGCAAAATATATAGTAAAAATAAGAAACATTACATACTCCAGTGTGAATCAACTGGTTTTTGTGAAACGCCATTTTCTCGCCAATGAGCACCTTAATCCAAAAATTTAAAAAAAGGCCCCGAGATAATTCTTTAGGAACAGTATCTTAAAATTTCAAGCTTGGTTTGGCCGTCCTCAAACGCGGGCTCTAGTCGCTGACACACACACACACACACACACACACACACACACACACACACACACACACACACACACACACACACACATACTACACACACACACACACACACACACACACAGACATGCGGCGCTTGGCACCAAAAAGACGTTTTCTATCAAGGTTTGCGTAGCCTGACCTGACGTCATTTATCGTGTTACTTCTTTGCTAGTATTTCTGCGCCACACGCCTGCTCCGGAATGCGTTTCAACCCAGCCCCATTTCAAAGTCTACCGTATTTTCAATACGGTAGACAAAAAGAAATAAATCTTTAGACAACACAAGATAATTAAATTTACGTTGCCATAGATAAATGCTTGTACAGTTTTGCTTTAAACGCATCACGAAATTAACTTCTTGTAGATGCGGAGGAAGAAAATTCCACAGGAAACCACCTGAGTATGACAAAATGGATTTATACAAATCAATGTGGGGCCGCTTTGTGCTCAGGCTGCTCCGAGAGGTGTTGTATCTCTTCTGAGTAAGAGTATAGAATTCCGATAAGTAGCCGGGGTCCTTACCGTTAAGAGCTTTGTGCACTAGCACGCACTTGTTAAATACTAAGTGTTTGCCAAGAGGAAGGAGTCCAGCTGCCTCGAGACTCGCCTCAGTGGGTAGAGAGGAAATAGGAATAATTAATTTGGCTGCTCTCCTGTATAGCGAATTATTTTCTTGAACTGGGCCTCGCTGCGGCCGTCATACACTGTCGAGGCATAATCAATGTGGGGCTTGATGTATCCATTGAAAAATAGTTTACGCGTGGTCAAATTAATGACGACTTTCAGTTTAGACAGTAAAAATAATTTCTGTGAAATTGTCTTTCCGATGTGTATAAGATGAGGTTGCCAACAGAGTTGGTTATCTACAATTACCCCTAGTAAGCGGTGCTGCTGTACTTGCTCTATGGGGACAGCTTTAAATGGGAAGTTTAGAGGCGCGGGTTGCAGCTGATGTTCCTGTCGTGTTGTGACTAGCATGCTTTTTGTTTTAGTTGGATTGACTATCATTCTATTGCTACTGCACCATACAGAGACTTCTTGTAGGCTCTGCTGGAGGCTGTTAGTAATGTCGGCTACAGTTTTACCGGCCTCATTAATTTGCGTCGAATCGGCAGCAAACATGTCACACTCAGCACAAGCACATGAGTGCTGTCGAGACATCGGCAAAAGTGTTGCTTGAAAATATCCAACTTTTCTTACATCTCACTTTTTTTATCAGCGAAGCAGACTGTAATGAGTAGTAGTAGTAGTATCATCATCATTGTGACATCGGTAAAAGTGTTGCTTCAAAATATCCAACTTTTCTTACATCCCACCTTTTTATCAGCGAAGCAGCAACTGTAATGAGTAATAGTAGTAATATCATTATCATCATCATTGTTATTATCATTATTAGTTATTGTACTGTTCCAACGCCGTGATGGCCTTAGTCGCCTGCTCGGCGGTAAACCCCAATAACTAACTAACTTGTACTGTTCCAGGACGTGAAGACAATGAAAGAGGATATTTACGACAAACTTAACGCGGATGCCAAATCTGGTGTGCTGAATTTTGACGGTCTGACTGCGGGTGATCCTGCCTTTGGTGTCCCAAGAGAGACGCTTGACTGTCCTATCGGGACGTACTTCAGACCTAGAGACAATACCGTGTCACTCTCTTGTGGTAACTACAAACGTGTTTTCAAATTCGCCCACTGTTGTTGAAGCGGACTGGTTAAACTCTTGATTGCGGAGAAACATGAGTACGATACAACTGCCAGAATCATAGATCCCCATGAGCCCCCCCCCCCCCCAGTTGCGGGGGATCATGAAGATCTATGTCCCTTGAAATAAAAACACTTTGAATCCACATTTTGGGGAATGCTTTTTATATTTTTTTTTTTTTTGAGTTAAAGGGTACGGAGTACAGGTTTATTCATTCTGTCTCCCTGCCTGTATGCGTGCCTGCCTGCCCCTCTCTCTGTCTCTGTCTCTCTGCTGTGTTCTCATATTTTGGTCAAGCATAGTAAGTGTTGTAGTCTCCCTCACCATCTTCACCACCAGTTGTTTGTTTGTGGTTATTTTCGTAGACGGCAGGTGCGAAAATGCCGTAGTCAGTGATCTCTGCCGTTATAAAATAAAGTTTCATTGACTCTCTCTCTCTCTCTCTCTCTCTCTCTCTCTCTCTCTCTCTCTCTCTCTCTCTCTCTCTCTCTCTCTCTCTCTCTCTCTCTCTCGCTCGTTTTAAAACAAAACTTTTTGATTACCTGATGAGTCAGACTTAGTACGTTTCTCAGGTACTGTAATATTTCCTGTACCTCATGTATTTCATACAGATGGTTTTTATATGTGTGTGCGCATGTGCGTGTGTGTGCTCGTGTTTGTTTGTGCGTGTGGGTGTATGTGTGAGCGGCGCGCGCGCGTGCGTGCGTCTGTGCATGTGTGTGTGATGAGTATTATTTTTGTCTGTATATAATGATGCTATTGGGTTTTGTATGTACATGCCATACATATTTTATAGTTTCCCTTCTTTTTCATCCTGTAGTTAGCAACGGCAAGTTTGTAAAATGACGATTTGTTTTCTGTCAAAACTTTTTACCGTTGAAAACTAAAGTTTCATCATCATCATCATCATCATCGCTCGCTCGCTCGCTCGCTCGCTCTCTCTCTCTCTCTCTCTCTCTCTCTCTCTCTCTCTCTCTCTCTCTCTCTCTCTCTCTCTGTCTCTCAAAGTTTTTGTTTCTTTCTCGCATTGATCATTTACGTATAAACTAATGACCGCTAAGAGGTATAAAGAAATATTTGGAGGTCATTGTACTTTTTATGCCTTGTCGAGTTGGTTTCCTACCTAAGCCTTTCTTTTGAGCGCAGCTGGTCTGATACAAAAGTATTCTATGATAACAAAGATTGCCTGACACACAATGGTTTTGAAGAACACAACGGAGAAAGAAACACATTAACAAAAGACAGTTACAACACAATTTGAATAAATTGTGTTGCAACTGTTCTTTTCTAAGCGTGTTTCTTTCTCCGTTGGGTTCTTCTCTGCATTTAACACGCTTGGCAGTCGCCTTTTTGGTCTGGACAATGACTCTTTCACATTTGTCACGCTTGTAGGTGGCTTGAATCCTCATCAATCTCTTTCCAGCTGGTTGCGGCGCTGGCTACTATCTCGCGTATGATCCTGCCACAGGAGCCCAGGCTTCACATTGTACGCCATGTCCCGTGGGCAGCTACACGGATCTGGACAACGCCACGACCTGTACCTCCTGCCCACCGGGATGGACCACAACAAGCACGGGCAGCAAAAAAAGCACAGACTGTAAAGGTATGACCCCTTCACTGCCGAGAAAAAGAGAGTGAACATGATCCAACTGCAAGAGACATAGATCCTCATGAGCCCCCGCGACTGCGGGGGCTCATGAGGATCTATGCCTATTGCTGAGACCAATTTTTATCCATGTTTCTTGGGCGGTGTTTGGTCGGTGAATGAACCATGATTTCAGAAACAAACATGTAAACACAGTGTAGGTACGGCAGGTACAGTGTAGGTACGGCAGGTACACAGTGTCGGTACGGCAGGTACACAGTGTAGGTACGGCAGGTACAGTGTAGGTACAGGAGAACATTGTGACACACATGAAGCCATGTAGCCCCAGCGCCCTTGAATTATGAGTATTATGGTCAATCCAGCTCCTGCAACTCGTACATAGTCTTTTTTGTTGTTTTTGTTAGGGGTTTTAACGTCCACGGCACCGAAGTGGTAATGGACGACCCTGACGGGCGGGTTATGGGGGACAGCGAAATCTATTGCCTATGGAGTACGACCTGAACACTGATCAATTCAAGCGCACAGCAACTGTGCCACTTTGATTTACCTTTCAACGGACATGCTATGGAACAAGTCTGTCTTTCTTCCCTGGATTTCGAGTCCAGCTACCAAGGCCGGAACGGGTACTCCAACCCACGACCTGGCGATTCCCTTCGCTCTCTTGCTCCGACGCTTAACCGCCTGATCTATTTCAGACATAGTCCTTAGATGGCACCTCTACAATTTTGAAATGCAGCCGTGGCGGTAAATGGGTTAAGAGTCCTTTTTCTATAAGAGCAACATGCAGCCGAAGATAATTTTTTGGAGGCATCCCCTGATGGCATTCTGCCCGCGACACACCACGACAAGATATGGCTCGACCATGATCCTTCAAGGGTGGTGGCAGAATAGCTTGGCGCCTGTAGGCGCCAAGCTATTCTGCCACCACCCTTGAACGATCATGGTCGATCTGTCTCCTGAATTGTAATGCAGTCCTCAAAGGATAACTGCAAAATGTGGGTATTTCGAGCTCTGGCACAATGAGTTAACCCTTTGGCTGTCGGTTGCGCGTTTAGTCAGTCGCCATGATTCCTGTGGGAATCGTCAACACTAAATGCGCTACCGATAGCAAAAGGATTTTAAGTGGGTGAGAACCATGGGTCAGCTTTTATAGTCTGCAGATAGTGCCTGCTTTAGCTTATTTTGGGGTCTTAGAAGGCCCCACAATAAACTGCATGGCACTACCGCTGAACTATATATATATCGGCACCTTTCCACGGTAGAAGAGGCGCAACACTGGGACGATAACAGTTGATTTGCACCCTCTCTAGAGTCTTTCAGGCTGGACATGGTAACCCTTTGACTCACTGCTGACGATGCATTTCGATGGCATGAAAGACATGTAACTTTGTGTGTGTCTTTTATTGATAAGGGTAGATAATGGGTAAACTCTAATTATAATTAGGGTCTAATTCTGAGTTGGGCAACAGCAAAGTTAGAGAATTCTTTTTTTGAGGAATGTATGTTCACATTATTATTATTATTATAACTTTCGTTTCTTATATTGATAAAATAATATATGTTGCTTGTTTTTTCTGGGTTTCAGAGTTGTGTTATGCAGGCAGTGTTTCGTTCAACGGATTCGTCCTATGCCAACCCTGCCCTCCCGGCCGCTACCAATCACGTGGTGGGTCCGTGACCTGTAACCTTTGCCCTGCGGGCACCTGGACATCGGTGACCGGGGCTACATCTCGGGATCAGTGTATCCGTGAGTATCTTGTGTCAAAACGAACATGGACTATAACGTGGTGTCAGAAAGAGGTATAGATCCTTATGAGCCCCCGCAACTGCAGGGGCTCATGAGGATCTATGTCTCTTGCAGCTGGATCGTGTCATTTATTCTCCGCAGTCAAGGGGTTACTGAATAGTTTTGAGGGTGAGCGACAGTGATAACTTAGCGCTTGTCCGATGCAGTTGTGTCAACTGGTGATTAAGTCGTTGGTTAAAATAGCTGGTGGGTGGGTTGGTTGGCTGATTTGTTTGCCAGCTGACTGGTCGGTTTGTCGGTTGGTATACAGTTTCTTTGGCGCGCATGTCACAGTACTGTGTGTGTGTGTGTGTGTGTGTGTTTTCAACCCGTACCTCCTGCCCACCAGGATGGTCCACCACAAACACGTGCAGGAAAAGAAAAAGAGCACAGACTGAAAAGGTATGACCTCGTCATTGCCGAGAGGAAATGAAAGACCACTCACATTCGTCAACTTGACTGGTGGCACGAGAGCGTAATTCGTGTGGTTAACCCTGTGCGTGTCGGTAGTGGTTTTAGTCTACAGGAATCATTGCGACTAAAACCGCTACCGATTAGCATAGGGTTAACTCATTCAGCCCGACGGCCGTTTTTCCCAAATTCTAGAGGCGTCATCTTATGACTAATGCACTAGTTGCAGGATATGGATCGAGCACGATAATTTAAGGGGAGTACCAGATTAGCTTGGCGCCGACAGGCGCCAAGCTAATCTGGCACTGTCCTTGAATTATCATGGTCGACCCATATCCTGCTGTAGTGAGTCAGGACTGAATGGGTTAATTTTATTTCACAGACTCCGACGTTCGTTTGAGCAACACCAGCCTGGCAACAGAAGTCAGTGGAGCGTGGTCGGCGCTTACAGTGAGGGCGTGGTTGCGACAGCAAGAGAGCACCGTGACACACGTGACGATAACACTGGGTACAGGGGCTTCCGTGAGACTGGTTACACATAGTGGGGCCGTCAGTGCTGCTGATGTTCCTGCTAACGGGTGAGGAGGCGTATTGTTTTCTGGAATATTTCCTAATGTGCAGTTAGTAGGCTAAAACGAAGTAAATGTTAAAATACGGAATCCACGAGAGAAAGGAAAAGTGACTGCAAAGAACGTGCAATGCAAAATACACAATAAAAAATAAGCACGAATTTAAAGGACAAAAATAAAGCATGTTCAAGCGATCCATTCTAGGGCGAGCTTTATTTGCTACAATTACAAAATAAAAAGTAAATACAAAAGAATAAAAAGGTGCTTTGCCTCAAATAAGACTTTTCTACTCCTCTGTAATCGATGTGAGTAGGCTCACTTAAAAGAGGAATTTATGGAGGAGGAATTGTAGGTGATTTTTGGTGAGGTACTAGAATGTCTACCGGGACTCAAGCACCTTAAGATGCCCACAAACCGAATAGGTGATGCGAGCCCTGGTAGAAACATGACACGTGCCAAGGGGAGTTACATCGCTGGACAGACACGCGGTTAGAGCCCCTGCAGGTGCAGGGAATCTAACCGTGTGTCAGTCCAGCCCTGACAGGCCACGGAACACAGTGCCGTTTCCGTACTGTCCAGTCTCTTAGCCTTAGTCAGTCCCAGTCATTCCCTAATATTTCAATCCCCTCAAAAATCACTACCGCCTACCAGCTGCACATTTGTCATCCACACAAAGAACAACAACAAGAAAACAAAAACAAAACAAAAAACAAACCCAGCACTTTGACTGTCTCATTTCTTGGCTATGAACCTGATTCCTTACCAACCCAACATCCAAGCACAGCTGAAATCATCGTGTCCCTCAAATCACTACGTCAACGGCAACTCAACATAGGTCCACAATTGTCCACTGGATAAGCTCAGGATGGTATGAATCAAAGCACCAAACAGATCTCCTCTTATCTAACCAGAAATTTCCAACAAATTCCAACATTCAGCCCTACTACAAATTTTCAAACAAGGCAAAAAGTTATTTTTAAAAACAGGGTCCTCTTACTGCCTCAACTGCCTAATTTGAATATGTAACTTGAACTGTCAATATTCTCCTTGGTATGCTTAATGATGATGTTAATCTATAACTGCATGTTTTCTTCATCTTACAGAACGACCTCAGTGAGTCTGGATGCGGCGCCTGATACCTGGTTCCGTGTGCTGTTCACAGTGGACAGCCAGACATTTGTAACCTCTGTCTACTTCGGCACGTCACTGGTACTTTCCTACACCCACTCCTCGCTGAATGCTTCAGCAAAAACCGTCCTGAACATTGAAGCAAAATCAGGCAAAGGTATGGGCTTTCTTTTCTCTAAAATTTCACAGATAAATTTCTCGCAACGCAAAGAGAAAGTGCACGATTTAGCCTTTCCTGCCAGTGCATGTACATCATGTTCATGAAATCTTTGTTCATTTAATGACCAAAGCGCAAAGCCTGTCCAAGGAACATGGAGTCAAACCGGTCTCAGCAAGAGGCATAGACCCTCATGAGCCCCCGCAATTGCCTGGACTCACGAGGATCTATACCTCTTGCAGTTTGGTGGTGTTCGCCTTTTCTCTGCTATGAAATGGTGAAAGTGAAAATTGTACATTGCGTAAGTGTTCTGCAGGAATTATTGCGACGATAACCGCTACCAACCGCCAAGGGGTTAACCAGTTCAGCCCTGTCGCACTACAGTATTAGATGGGTCGACCATGATAATTCAAGGGTAGTGCCAGATTAGCTTGGCGCCGACAGGCGTCAAGCTAATCTGGCACTGCCCTTGAATTGTCATGGTCGATTCATCTCCTGCAACTGGTGCATAGTCATTAGATGACGCCTCCGAAATTTGGGAAGTACGGCCGTCGGGCTGAATGAGTTAAACCTTTTCTTTGCTGTATGGTTCCTTCTTCATGAATTTCAGTACAAGTCAGCGGTCTCCACGCCTCCAGCAAGTTAGCGGCCCCTAGTGTCATCACGTCACAGCCAGTGTCCTGTGCTGGCAACAACAGCGACAACAGTCTGACGTGGTCCCCAGTGGCCAGCAACCTCGTCCTTCCTGCTGAATGTGATGGTATGATTCCTAACAAGATAGGCCTACTAAGATAAGGAAGGCTTTTGCACAAACGGTTAATAAGATTGTCATACGATTTGTGAGACTCAAACTTAAAAATAACGAGAGTGCTGTTGATCGAAACAAATGCCGATAGAAACAACATAAATCAGTATTATTTAATGTTCTGTTACGACAAATTTGTTGAGACAAAATAACATAGAGGTCGAAATTTTAGCAGATAATGTAACTTATGCGTTACACAATAACATCGATTTCAATAGTTAATATAATATCCGGTAGTCAAAATATTATAATATTTATGTAGTGGTTAATTGTTGCAATTCTTTATAATAATGCATGTATTGTAAAAAAAAATGGTTGGTTGTTGTTGTCTAATACCACCAGCGAGTAAAAAGACGGTGAGTAAAATTCTGATCATTAATTTTGCTGTTTCGTTTTCAGCTGTAGACAAGTGTCTGCAAAGTCCATGCGGCACCCACCCGTGTGAGAACCAGGCAGGTGGCTTTCTGTGTCAGTGTCAGGCCGGGTGGACGGGAGTGACGTGCACCACACCACCTGATCCCTGCTACAACCACCATTGTCGTCACGGCGCCACCTGTGTGTCTGATGGAGCCAGCAACTACACCTGTGCATGTTCCGGCGAATATACGGGAAGCCTGTGTGAACTTCCGATTGGTGAGATATAAAGACGTAACTCACACCGTTTGTATGAGCGCTCTTCACCCCTCCCTGGCACTGTACCTACACTGTACGTACATTTAAAAAATATTTAAAAAATCGTGGTTCATTCAACGACCAAAAAGCCAACACCGTCCAAGAAACAAGGATACACGTTGGTCTCAGCAAGAGGCATAGATCCTCATGAGCCCCCGCAATCGCAGGGGCTCATATGGATCTATGTCCCTTGCATCTGGATCGTGTTCACTTTTTTCTCGGCAGTGAAGGGGTTACACTGAGGAGTACACCACAAATGCACTATATCTCATTCAGCCCGACGCACGTATTCCCCAAAATTTGGAGGCGTCATCTAACGACTATGCACCTGTTGCAGGAGATGGATCGACCATGATAACTCAATGGTAGTGCCAGATTAACATGGCGCCGATAGGCGCCAAGCTAATCTGGCACTGCACTTGAATTATCATGGTCGACCTATCTGCTGTTGTGCGTCAAGGCTGATGATGGGTTAATTTATAATCCTTTTATACAGAGTCGACTAGTAGCGAAACGTACGCTAGTAACTAGGTATGCACGGTGACCACTATTTGAACGTGTCCGCTACGGCAGGTTTGACTGTACTATGAAGAAAGTAGAAGACTAATAATGTACACTCACTATCAGCACAAAATACAAAACCTGGAGAAACGCAGCTAATTAAACCGCTTGGCTGCCGAGAAATAGTGAACACGATCCGACTGCAAGAGGCATAGATCCTCACCAGCCCTTGCAACTGCATTTTCGGTAAACAATGTCTGTACGTCGCACACCACTTTGTGATGGCTTGATGTGACCAGCGATTTTTGGTAAAAAAAAAAATGGCTTGATATGACCATTTTTGGTAAAATTTGTCTGTACATCGCACACCACTATGTGATGGCTTGATGTGACCAGAGCGTATCCAAGCTCCTGTAACTTTTGCGGTTTGTGGTGGTTGAATAAACAAAGATTTCAAACACAGAGTGTACGCCAGTGGCACAAAACGGGTTAATGCATACATATTCAACTGGTTTGTATTTTTCTTTTTAATTCACGGCATTTACACCAAATAGTCCAACAAGGCAGACTATCAAAAAATCTCCATGAAATGTTCTTTAGTTGTTGTTACATGGTAGTCGTAGTTTTAGTATGATGCAATCACACTAGACGCACGCACGTAGGGTTCTTGTAAAAGAACTTCACTCAGTTGCAACCGGTTACACGTGGCGTAAGGTTGTAGACCATACTGGAGCTGGAGTAACAGTTCCAACAATATTTTATTGCAGCGATGCGATCTTTACACAATGCATTGACAAGGGCATTCACACTGATATACAGTCTCCACTACAATGCATCGACACTTGACATTGTCTCTCATACAATGTACACACATATTTCCTAACACCGTATTTTATACTATTATAGATTTTCAGAATAATCCAGCAAATTCGCACAACACAACCAATCAGAAAAGAAAACGAAACCAAAACTCATTAATATTCATGAAAAAGAACACACTAAAATGAACTACAAAATGCCACTACTATTTTAAGCGTCTTTGATACAATGTTACGAAATGTAGCCGACACTTTGACGTCATATCTGAGGTCACTAGAAAGATCGCGACCCTACTCGAACTTTCCTGACTAATGTAGGCGAAACTACGTGTCACAACAAAAATCGATCGCAAGTCTCCATGCAAAAGAACATGAAGCCTACTAAAAAGGGGCGTAATTCTTATCCAAAACAACTCAAATGAATATCGGATCTTTCCTATGATTAACAGACACATGTTCTCAAAGAATAACACAACCACAAACGTAACAGATGTAAATAATTTTTATTCCGATTATTTTATTCAACAGTTGCCAAATCATCCCTTCGAATGCCGAGAAAACGTCAACATCACACGACCGCAAGAGAGTTAGACCCTCATGAGGCCCCGCAGTTGCGGGAGCTCATGAGGATCTAAACCTCTTGGTAAATCTACTTTGAATCCAAGTTTACGGGAACGCCTTGGGATCTCTGGCATTAACAAAGCTTTGCGAAACACTATCCGCGTACACTTGTAGTGAAGGGTTTAAACGATCCTATTTATTGTCACTTGCATGTACATGAAAACTTACATAAGTAGCCTGTCGACAGTTAACGGACAGTGGGGTGTGTGGTCTCCATGGACTGCGTGTACAGTTACTTGTGGCGGCGGCGGCCAACAACATCGCCAGCGACTCTGCAACAACCCGGGCCCTCTCAGCGGAGGTCTCAACTGCACTGGGAATGATGCAGAGACGGTCACTTGTGGCGATACCCCCTGTCCAGGTAAATATATCTGCCATTTCTGCCGAACCCCCTCTGTCCGGGTAAACCGGCCTGTCTTTCTCAATGCCTATATGTCTGTCTGTTCTGCGCTGTGCTGGTAACGATACAAGGAGCATACCATTAACCAAGGTCCTTGGGCCCACGACGGACGCAGTGTGGCCGCCGTGGGCCAGAAGACGTTTTGCTACTGTGACCCCTTCTCTCCAGGTACATAGTTTAATTGCCTATCTCTCCGAATGTACATAGTTTAATTGCCTATCACTCCGTCTCTGTACATAGTTTAATTGCCTATCACTCCGCCTCTGTTACGAATGACTCCCAACAACGTACAAGAGCGAACTCACGGCTCATTACCGAATTCTACAATAAGAATAGACAACACTGCAATTCAAACATCTCCAAGAGAGATAGATTATCATAAACCCCCCTCCCCCCCCCCCCCCAAAAAAAAAAAAAAAAAAAAGAAAAGGAAAAAAGTAATAAAAATAGAAATAATAAAATAAATTTAAAAATAAATAAATAAAATAAAATAAAATAACAAAAATAAATAAATAAATAAATAATAAATAAATATTTTAAAAAAACATAACTTGTCGTCTTCCTTTTGTTTCTCACGGCTAGGGGTGAATTAGAGAGGTGAGAAAAAGAAAATGGGGATGGGGAATTCGCACATTCGAAATCAGTGCCGCTCCAGTGCAATAATAAATACAAAAAAGACCCAGTCGGAAAGCACAAACCTTTGAACTTCACAATAACATACGCAACAGACAAATATCAGTCGAAATGCGGTTGCAGTCTGCAGAATCACCGGAAAAAATACGAAGTGTATTTTTTGTTCTTGTTGGTTTTGTATGGAAAAGTAACTCTGCCGACTGCATTGTTGTTATTACTAGTGAGGTTTCGTTTACAACGAATGACTCCCAACAACGAACAAGAGCGAACTCACGGCTCATAACCGAATTCTACAATAAGAATAGACAATACTGCAATTCAAACATATTCAAGAGGCATAGATTATCATGACGCCCCCCGCCAACCCGGGCCCACGAAGATCTATGCCTCCGGGAGATGTTTGCAGTGCTGTTTATGTCTACCCCAGTGCGCAAAGGCCATCGAGCGACCGTTGGCCCGTACGCGGGCCAACAGCCGCCGACGTCGGCCCGATGACCTATTGCGCATTGGTATGGTACGAACTGGTTGTTTTTGCTCTCGTTCGTTGTTGGTAGTCGTTCAATGCAAACAAAACCTCGCTGTTGACGATATAAGGTTTACGTGTCAACAGCAACCAGTCGCCTGAACACTTCTCGCTCCCAGCTCCTCTGTGCTAATGCTGCTCCTAGCATATCTCACTACAGAGAAGAAGGACCCTGCTCATAAGTAAAAAATAAGGCGCGGATAGTATTCTCATTAGGCTTCTGATAAAATTAGGATCAACAAATGAACCGATGATAAAGTAAAGGAGCCTGCGGATCAGACTAAGAGTCAAGCTTTTTGGCACATTGTCCATTCTGCCCTGCGAAGGCTGAAAGTCCGTTTTAGTGACAGATAACCCTTTCCCTTCCAGTGGACGTACATCTTGTGTCTGAAATCTTTGTGCATTAAGCCATTCAGTACTGACGCACTACAACAGGAGATGGGTCGACCATGATAATTCAAGGGTAGTACCGGATTAGCTTGGCGCCTGTCGGCGCCAAGCTAATCTGGCACTGCCCTTTAATTATCATGGTCGATCCTTCTCCTGCAACTGTGCATAGTCATTAGATGACGCCTCAAATATTTGGGAAATACGGCCGTCGGGCTGAATGAGTTAAACGCCCAAAACCAAAAACCACAACCGTCCAAGGAACAAGGATACGACGTGGTCTCAGCAAGAGGCATAGCTGCGGGGGCTCACGAGGGTCTGGGCGGTGTTCACCTTTTCTCGGCAGCAATGCTCATTGCATTACATTGAAAATCAGGGTTCTTTTTGTTTTTGTATTACCCATTTAGTCCTGCAGCTGGAGATGGATTTATCTTGATAATTCAAGGGTAGTGCCAGTTAGCTTGCCGTTCAGGCGCCAAGCTAATTTGGCACTACCCGTGAATTGGCATGGTCAAACCACCCCTGCAACTGGTACATAGTCGTTTAGGAACACTTCCAAAATTTGGGGCTAAGAGGATTTAAAACACTCCCCCCCCCCCCCCCTCCCCCGCCAAAAAAAAAAAAAAAAAAAGTGACTTACTGCATTGTGTACTCACAGACAATATCAACATTTTTTCTCGTTCGGACACAACTCTATAAACGTACAGTCTAATTTATTATACATTACCGATAAAACTGTTTTGACACACAAATCAAGGTAATTTCATTACATGTCTATGTGATTATTCTGGCTGTATCTCACAGTAGCGACACAAAAGGCTGTGATATATATGCTGACTATACATATTGTGACTGTTGACTATCCTCTTTTTAAGCCAGCGATGTTCATCTATGTTTCAGTGAACGGCAACTGGAATGCATGGGTACAGTGGAGCACATGCACCGCCACCTGTGATGGAGGGGAAAGACGTCGCCAGCGCACGTGCAACAACCCTGTTCCTCAATATGGCGGCAAGGACTGTCAGGGGCCAAGTGCTGAAGAAGAGACCTGCAATTCACAGTTATGCCCTGGTAAAAAAAAATCGTCTTTTATTTTAAGAATGCACAGATAAATTCACATAACCAAATTTCGTTTACTGCCTGCATTAGTTTGTTCCTTGTTAATTATATAATTTATTGAAAAATAAATGTTATTTTTTTATACAGCCACCATTATTTTGTGTATATAGAATTCCAGCTACTCCCGTACAGACTGTGGTGTACCTCCCACCCAGGGAGGATGCCACAAGTACACTTCAACTGAAAAGCCACTTCAAAAGCCAATATGTGCACATTGTTCTTTAACTCAATCGCGGCAATGAGTTAACTGTGAAACTGTCCTTTTGTGTAATCTTTCTCAACACTGCGAATTCTCCTGTTTTTGTGCCATCTCCTGTGTAGTTTGCCATGTTCAAAACCTGCATTCTGTTCATGTACCATTAATTCATCTATGAATAAAGCAATAGAAAAAAAAAAAAGACTGAATTATGATGCTCTAACTTGATAAGTGTTGATGTAACAATATTTTTAAAATGCGACTGAAATATCATGCACATGGTAGTCATTTTCGCCTGTTGTTACGACCTTTGTGAGAATTTGAACATTGTCAAAAAGTTCGTGGATAGGCCTACTCCTTGCAATCTAGGCGTTCGTCATAATGCTCACGGAGTGATGGAGACTGTACGATTTTTGCGACAATTTTTACAGATTCTGAAACCTACCAATTAGACCCTTCACTGCCGAGAAAAAAGTGATCACGATCCAACTGCAAGAGACATAAATTCTTATGAGCCCCCGCGACAACGGGGCCTAATGCGTATCTATGCCTCGCGCTGAGACCATGTTTCATGGACGGGTTTGGTTTTTGGTCGCTGAATTAACCAAATAAGATTTAGAAACAACAACAAAAATCAGTGTATGTGCAGTGGCTTAAGAGCCAGATAACACCACCTGTTTTAGAAACACGGATATAAATGCAACTTATAAGAGACACTGATATTCATTAGTCCCTGCAACTGCGGGGACACGTTATGATCTGTTTCTTGCCTCTGCATCGGATTTGCGGCGCCCCTTCCCATATGCGTAACTCCTATAGAGGCTATGTTTGCATCAGCTTTTATAAATGTGTCGCAAAACTCGTGTATAATTTTGGGTGTCTGAAAAGTGTGTTTGAGCACATTTTCTCTTTTAACTCATTCGCGGCCAGCCGCATCGGGATGCGGCTGACCGCAAATGAGTTAACGTGGAGGTGGAGACTGAAGGAGTGTACAGGATCTATGTGGCATTAGTTACATTGTCTCAAAGCTTGTTACATGGACCCTAATACGATACGGGTCTCCAATTTGTTCCACGCTAAAAACACTGTTGAATGACAGCATTGGGTAAAAAGTACTTTCATTTCAACGGTCAAAAATGTCTAAAATGATAGAATATTCCATTGATGCAATATTAATCTACAGCGTTAATATTATATTGTGTTGTATAATATACGTTGACATGTTGCTTGTTAATCTGATATCATTCACATATTTACAACTCCTTCACTTTTAATGACAACTGTGTGGGATGGATCGACCATGACAGCCAAACGGTAGTGAGTGCTGTAGCTTGTGAAATTAAAAGTAAGATTGTACTAGGCTGCAAATATCTTATTACGCCCAGACATTGTGTTCAGATTAAACCAGTAATCCTTGGATATGTGAATCGATCATGCCAGTTCAAGGACGAAACAAGAATAGCTTGGAGCTTTGAAGCGCCACGCTACTCCTGCTCCTTTCTTGAACTATCATGGTCGATCTATCATTTGTACTGTACTGTAGTCTACCGGGCAGGGCTGCCAGATTAAGCAGTATGGTGTTCGAATCGACACTAAATCAGAGCATACAACTAATCTAACTGTCGCAATACTGGGACTCGCTCTACTAATGATTACACAGTAGCAAAACGTCTATCGGCTCACGGTGGCCTCAGTGGACCCACCCACAGCCGTGCGCGGGCTAACTGCGGCCGTTGTGGGCCCGAGGACGTTGTTTACTGGTGGTCGGTTGCTGAAGATGAATCATATTGATGAAATGTTATTGGCAGTGCCTGATTACACACGCGCGCACGCACGCACACATATTCACACGCACACACACTCACAAACCCACGCACGCACGCACGCACGCACGCACGCACACACACACACACACACACACACACACACACACACACACACACACACAAACACACACACACTCACAAACCCACGATAGTTTACATCACCGATAACATCGAATACAATAATATTTGTAATATATACAACCAAATTTCAAATTATTATTCAAAAGCAGAAAATGCAAATTTCTGTCACAGTTTATCTGATTGCTTACAAACCGGCAAACATTTCCCAAATTTAGAAGAAAAAAAAAGTGAACCCCAAAAAATGAGCTCTTGCGATCACAGATATCTAAGAAGATACTGTGTCTGGCATGATCAGTAACAGTGTTTAGCTCATTCAAGGCGCCTCGCATCAGAACCTACAAAAGTGTCGTATGGCGGTGCCGGCGGCAACGCTGCAAGACCCGTCCGCAGCTATTGATGCGGGGTCCCTTGAATGAGTTAATGAATTTAGTGTAGATTTGTAAAGAACCTATAGACCACGTGACTACTCAAGCCTCTGCAGATTTTTGTCCACATTGCATTAGTGGGGTTTCGTTAGTGAGGTTTCGTTTGCAACCAACGACTCGCAACAACGAACGAGAGCGAAGTCACAGCGGATAGCATGCTTGTGCCATAAGCATTGTCAATACTCCAAAGATGTATAGATTCTCATGAGCCCTCAGGACACATGAGGATCTGCGCCTCTTGGAGATGCTTGGGGTGTTGTCTATGCTTATGGTACACACTGGATGTCCGCTTTGACCTCGCTCTATTTAATTGTTCAGAGTCGTTGGATGTAAACGTAACTTCACTTATGACACAAATAACATTAAATCGGTGGTGAAAGGCCGGTCTGAGCAAAACTGAGATGATAATCAGGTCAATTTTGAGTATTTGAATAGTACGGAGTGTTTTAAATACTCATCGTTTTTTAAAGTTCATTTCATTTAACGTTTCTTTTTCTTTCGCTTCATTTTATTTAACCCATTTAGTTCCGACGCCGTACAGCAGGAGATGGATTGACCACGATAATTCAAGGACAGTGCCAGATTGGCTTAGGCGCCAAGTCAATCTGGCACTAACCTTGAATAATCATGATCAGTCCATCTCCTGCAACTGGTACGTAGTCGTTTGGCAACACATGCAAACTTTGAGAAATGTGGACGTGAAGCTGAATGGGTTAATCCAACACAGGAGCCAGAAATCATGAAGGACTGTCAACATGTAAAACTACTTAACTGGTACTGCAAATAAATTTCAACAGATCTCCCATCTTGGGAAAATCCTATTTAACAGTCGAATTACATTATTTTAAAGTACAATTACGCGTCAATTTGTAGACACATTTCAGCACTATTTGTGCTTGTTATGACTTGTCGACACACGTAATGAACGTTAACAGCAGTTTGGACACTTTCAACATCATAAATTGAACTTCTGCTCTGATAAAAACTCACCATGAAATCGAAAATGACTGCCATTGCAAAGCAAAGGGAAATACCAAACGTGCCATGCACCTTACGATTAACCCATTTAGCGCCAACGCACCACAGCAATCCATCTCCTGCAACTGTAACATAATCCTTAAGTAGCACCTTCAAAATTTTAAAATGCGGCCGTGGGGTTAAATGGGTTAAACCTTCGTATCCACGAAATGCCGTGCAGTTTGCTTTCTCCTAATGTTTGTAGTTTTTTTTTTAAGACCCATCAACTTCTTAAATCATCGTATTAAGAATACAATATACGGTCAGCACATTTTTCCGTTTAGTCAAATAAACACTTGAGCAAAACACATCATGAGAGAACTGTACACCACAATTCGTTATAACCATTTGCGTGGAATTTACTGGAATCATCGCGACTAAAACCGATATCGACACGCAAATGGATAATATTTATATCCGGTACGTTGAAATTCACAAGTGTGAGTGGTTGCGGTTTCTCTTGGAATGTACGGTATATCTTTTTTTTTTTAAGCAAAAGAAGGAAGGTATATGGATATAACAATTATACAGAGAGACTGCCCGCGACACTCGCAAAACAGGCAAGAATTAAAGAAAAAAAAAACTGTACAAAAATAGAACTTGGACAATTCCCCCACCACCCTCCTTGTTCTTCCCCCCACCCCCTTACCTCCCCCAGAGTGAAATCACCGCAAGGTAGAAGCACTTCCACTGCCAAAGTATTCATTATTTTAGTCATCAATAAATATTTTTCTGTAATCAACAATATTAATGATACGCCTGATATCCATATAACTGGAGAATTTTTAAAAATATCTACAAAAACGTTCAAAAAAACTTTGTCTTTTTCAGTCTCTCTACACTTTTTCTCAATGGCCTGGCTCTATTCGATTGGTCGTCCGTTCTCAATACAACTTGATTCGATCGGTCGTCCGTTCTCAAGGCAACTGGAGTCCCCTTGTCATATATTACCAAAGTAACATGTGATAAGTAGACTCCCTTATTACATGTTACGATGACAACGTTACTCGCTGAGCAAAGCGTTCTCCCCCAAAATATATCTTTGGCCAATCACAATTCTCAGTACAAACATACCCTAATCTTCTTTCAGTCAAACCTCTAAACAAAACTATGCCAATATACAATTTAGAGGGCTACACAACAGAAAGAACTATATGTAGGTGTTCTATGATACGGCTGATACCAGTTTTATACAAAACATAACTGAATATTTAGATAAGTCAGATAATATCAACGACAGGAAGATTTATCTGAAGTGAAGACTATCACCTACTGACGGTTAAGAAACAAAAAGCTGGATAAATAACAATACAGGGGGTTACGCAACGAAATAATGATATACATGCATTGTGTTTAGCCTATATTACCAATTCCATACAAAAGAATGACTGAAAATGTGTTGAATTAAAAAAAAAAAAAATACAGGCGAGTGAATTTCCAGGAGAATGCAGTTCGCACGAGGTTGTTGACTGGTAGTCGAAAGTATGGAGATTTACGTCCCTTGAACCTCTACGTCACACGTAAAGTTTTGGGTTTTTTCAAGGGTATACTTTCTACAGTTGAAGACAAAACCACTGTATTACGAATTTGACTTTGCCAGTGGTTTTTGTCACCTCTCGGGTCCGGTCACAGGTGTCAATGTCGGAGGTAAGTGTTCCGAGCTATAGCCCTGGACTCTTACCTCCGACATTGATCCCCCCTCCAGACGACAAGAACGACTGGCAAAGCATAACTCGTAATACAACTAATAATGTTTATATGCATGAATTCATGTTTTAGTATAACCATGATAAAACTGGGAAATACACGAGACATATTGTTTATCTCATAACATTGAAAATACAGACATATTTTAAGCAATTTAAAAAATCAAAGTTGAAAGCCGCTGAGAATCTATACATAAATGTAATGCAAAAAGTATAAAACAATTAAGGACTGTAATCAAGTAGTAACAAGAAAGGCAAAGCCCTTATGGCTCACGTGGATCACCGATCCACACATGTCTGACAATAAGTAAGGGATGGCTTCTGCACTAACAACATCCATGTTTTTTCAAACTTTAATCAATTTGAACATCTCTCAAACCCCCGTGACCCTTGACCTTTGCGGTGAGTCGACTAAATTAGGATACATAGGAAGGTCTTATCATCAGCTACCTGTGTGCCAAATTTGATTTAAAAGTTTGCAAAAATGTTGATAACTATATTATTGGCATTTTATACACATATGTCGACCTCTTGTGACCCTTGACCTTTTCCGAGGTGTCATCCAAATGTGTATGCATAAATAGGTCTTACTATCAGGTATCTCTGTAGCAAGTTTGGGTTTGAAGTTGTGAATAGTAATTGAGGAAAATCATTTATTGTCAAAATATGGCCAAAAGTTTTACCTATTTCCTGAGCTCTTGTGACCCTTGACCTTTCTGAGGGATCAGCCAAATTAGTATAATAATAATAATACATAGCATTTATATGGTGCATTTCTCATATTTATAATATAACTCAGTGCGCATGACATAGCCGCGAACTGAACCCAACAAGCACGCTCACGTGAATCACGCGCATTCCATCACACACCAGCCCCCACCCGCGTCTGCCCTGGGGGACTTGGGTGGGGTTAACTACTTTTTAGTGCCCAGGGTTACCCTGGTCAGCCCGACAGGGTGGGTTTTCCTCTCTATTCTGGGGCATGTGTTTCTGTCTACCCGTGGTCCATTCACCTGTATCTTCCTATTTTAAACTCTTCCTACTGTCTGCGCTGCCTATTGAATGTGTGATGCTAAATGGTCTTAGCTTTATTTAGGCCCCATATCTTATTTAAAGTATTGGACCGGCTGGCGACCTACATTTAATATTCTGTTTAGTTTTATTTTCACAAGCAGTGCACGTCCTGAGAAAGCCTGTCGCGACGTTAAGCAATGTACAATCAATCAATCCATCACACACTGTACATAAACACAGAACATTCACGTGGTGCTAAGGGCAAGCTCAAGCGAGCTACTGAAATTTGTGGAAATTTAAATCGTTTTTTATAATTTTGAAATCTGATTAAGCAGACTGAAATTAATACAAATTTGTGGGGGAGGAAAGAGCCGACGTACCCGGAGAAAGAACCCTCCGACGGTCCGCCCGAATTAATGGTGACACTTACTAGAGGAGAAAAGTCCGACGACGGAACCGGGTATCGAACCTGGCACCTCTTGCATTGGTGGCAGGCGCTTTTACCGCTGCGCTACGGACCGCCCCAGATAGGTCTTACCATCAGGTATCTCTGTAGCAAGTTTGGGTTTGAAGTTGTGAATAGTATTTAAAAAAATCGTTTGTCAAAATATGGCAATTTTGTACCTATTTCTTGAGCTCTTGTGACCCTTGACCTTACCGAGGGATCAACCAAATTAGTGTGCATAGAAAGGTCATACCATCATGTATCTTTGTACCACGTTTGGGTTTGAAGTTGTAAATAGTATTTGAGAAAAAATAAATTATGTCCAAAAATAGCTATTTTTGATATATTTCATGATCCTCTGTGATCTTGACCTTTGTGGGTGGTCACTGAAATCGGTATGTTTAGAAGGGTCTTCTCACAAAGTATCCTTGGGCCTAGTTTGAAGACTGTAACTTGAACAGTCTCTGAGAAAATGCCAACGTTAAAGTTTACCACAGACGACGGACGACGGTGGACAAACTACGGACGGACCACCACTGGCCCAGAACATACTCACTTTTGCTTCGCACTGTCTACTTCGCTTATAACAAGCTCGGATATCATAAACGTCGGATACAACAACACATTTTCAGACGTTCCAATAACACTGTAAAATGCAAACTTCGTTTATAACAAACTTCTAGTATAAGGGTGGGGGTGCCAGAATAGCTTGGCGCCTGAGGCGCGAAGCTATTCTGGCACCACCCTTTAACTAAGATGAACACCGTGAGATGGCCTGCTCGGCGTTTAACCCAAATAACTAACTAATAAGATGGTTGATATAATTGTATCCTAATCTGTAACGTAGCCTGCACAGAACAAAAAGACATTTTTTAAATAAAAATAAATCCGCCTATAGATGTAATGGGCCCCACCCGGGTCTGCCCTGGGGGACTTGGGTGGGGTTAGGTATTTTTTAGTTCCCAGGGTCACCCTGGTCAGCCCCACAGGGTGGGTTTATCTCTCTATTCTGGGGCATGTGTTTCTGTCTACCCTTTGTCCATTCACCTGTATTTGCCATTTTAAAACTCTCCCTACTGTCTGCACTGCCTGTAGCTCTTGATATTGGATGTGTGTTGCTAAATGGTCTTAGCTTTATTTAGGCCCATGTGTTAGGTTTATTTAATGTATTTGACCGGCTGGCGACATACATTCAATGTTCTGTTTAGTTGGGTTTTTTTTCACAAGCAGTGCAGGCACGTCCTGAGAAAGCCTTGTTGCTGTCGGGACGTTAAGCAATGTACAATCAATCAATCAATATAGATGTAATGGGGGGTATCTCATTCAGCACGACGGCCGTATTTTCCAAATTTTGGAGGCGTCTTCTATCGACTATGCACTGTTCCAGGAGATGGATCGACCATGATAACTCAAGGGTAGTGTCAGATTAGCCTGGCGTTTCAGGCGCCAATCTAATCTGGCACTACCCTTGAATTATCTCCTGCTGTAGTGCGTCAGGGCTGAATGTGTTAACATGTCCATTCTGGAACTCGGGTAGTAGGAAGAAGGGAGTAGGCCCCTATATATATACAAACGAGAAGGTCCACTTTCGTCTAAAATAATGCTATTTGGGATCCATAGTTCGACATATGCAGATAGAGCATGTGGGTATGGTTTTATGTGGACAGATCTTAAAAGCGTGTGCAGGTAATAATTATGCTTGTCAGGCAGTTTGGGTTTTTTATTTCTTTTTTTTTTTTTTTTTGATAATCCGCGACACTGACCAACAAGAGGTGTTACTACCTTGTGCTACATAAATAACTGCGGAATTGTCCCCCTTTTTATGGCAAAAAAAACCCCCACGTGTCTCTGTAACATATTCTTTTGGTCATCTAGAACAAGATGAAAAACACGCTGCTGTACTGGAAACCTTCATTCATACAACACACAAGCAAAAAATTAAAAGGTGTACGAAAACTACGAGTAAGGTGTTCACGCGAAAACTACGAGTAAGGTGTTCACGCGAAAAACTGGAAACTAAACAAAAGCAGATACAGAAAGTGTTGCCAATAATGCTAACCCAGAAATGTGCACAATAATTTTGCCAACAGTGTTCACACTCTCATAAAGCAAGGGTGGTAGACGATTGTCAATATAACATTAACTCTTCTGTTCTCACATTAATTCACTGGCATGTCTTACTGCCAACGATAACCCCTTAACTCATTCAGCCCGAAGCACGTACTTTCCAAATTTTGGAAGCGTCATCTAACGACTGTGCACCAGTTGCAGGAGATGGATCGATCATGATAATTCAAGGGTAGTGCCAGATTAGCTTGGCGCCTGTCGGCGTCAAGCTAATCTGACACTACCCTTGAATTATCATGGTCGACCCATCTCCTGCTGTAGTGCGTCAGGGCTGAATGGGTTAAACATTTTTTATTTCCGGTAGCATGAGACACACGACCTGCTGTAAGACAAATGGGCTTTCCATAACACAAAATACAGTTGAAGCTTATCTTCTCCACACTGACAAGATACGGAATGAGAAGAAGAAAAAATCCAAGTTGTTCTGGAATTGCGTTTTTATTTCTCAAATTTTCGCCCTCAGGGGAATTACCTGGTTCCCTCTTACCTGAGCATTCCTCTGATGAAGCCCTCACAGAGTGGGCAAAAATTTGAGAAATAAAAATGGAACTCCAGAACAACGTGCATTAAATTTATTCTTTCTTTTTCTCATTATTCTTAGATTTCAACGTCACTTGAATCTTTGTTAGGAGCGTGTGATATATATATATATATATATATATATATATATATATATATATATATATATATATATATATATATATATATATATATATATATATATATATATATATAAAACTGTGTTGTAACTGTCTTTTCTAAGCGTGTTTCTTTCTTCGTTGGGTTTGTCGCATTTGTTTTGCTCTTTGTCTCAAATTGACAACGGCCCTTTTGTTGCTTAGTACGAAATGTATAAAGTACGAAGAATAAGAGATAGGAAAATTATTGTCACAAGCAACCACATACAAACATAAACATACAGGAGAGTTCCTTCTGTAACGCTCAAAAGGCAAAGGAAAACATCTTACACATGTTTGTGCCTACTCGCAAGGATTGTAAAAAGAATGATAGAAAAGGCAACATTGATAGCCCGTTGTACTGGCTATTTTTAGCAATCAGAGACCACCATGGAACAGATCTATATAAAGCGATGTACTCCAGGCAGCAAAGGGTTAAAAGATCGCAATCTTCTTTATTAATGTTCTTAGCTCATCCTGTCCGCGATATACCACCACCCAGATATGGGTCGGCCATGATAGTTCAAGGTATAGGCGCCAAGCTATTCTGCCACAACACTCGAACTATCATGGTCGAAATGCGGTCCTCAGAGGACGTAGCTTAGTGGATACCATTAATCGAACAGAGAAGGCCCGGAAGGGACGGTAAAATGGAAACATAAATATTTCACATGCACCAAAGATAATAGCCGGGTGGAGGTTTGCACATAAAGTAGCGCTTAGTAGCAGCAGGCTTGTAATGCTCCAGCTTCCATCCCTATGGCAGCGCCTTGAGCATCTTTAATTAGATGGATATGTGCGCCTTGGTGACATCGTACCATACCATACCATCCCATCACTCCAAAATTTGGGTATTTTATAACTCGTGTACAATGAGTTAATATGTCTCATTATAATGTTGAACAAAAGGGCTAACTTAAATTATTTTGGAAATGTCGTAAAATGAAAGACTATTCCTCTCCTCTTCTCCTTTGTACACAGGAGAGTTTCTTCCGTTACACTCAAAGGGCAGTGGACAACCACTGGTGCGTGTGCCGACTCACATGGATTGCACAAAAGGCAGAAAATTCTTAGTTGAGGCAAGACAACATTGATAATCCGTTCTATCGGCGAAATTTTGCAATTGAAGCCTGCCATGGAGCAGATCGATCGCTTTAACCCATTCAGCACTGACGCACTAAAGCAGGAGATGGGTCGACCATGATAATTCAAGGGTAGTGCCAGGCGCCAAGCTAATCTGGCACTGCCCTTGAATTATCATGGTCGATTCATCTCCTGCAACTGGTGCATCGTAATTAGATGACACCTCCAAAATTTGTTAAGTACGGCCGTCGGGCTGAATGAGTTAATGCGATTCACAGTTGGTGGTCGCCGTAGTACAGATGTACACCGTGTGGATCCTCGGTTGGCTGAATTTAACACTTTCAAAGAAAGATGACACATGTGTTTTCTGAAATCTTTCGTACTTCAACGTCACGATCCTCGGCCGCTGACGGAACATTGTTACAAAATGATCGCAGCAAGAGTCATAGATTCCCATGAGCTCTCATACATGTGGGGTCTCATGAGGATCTTCGTCTCCTGAAGTTGGATCACATGAACGTTTTATTGTCACTGCAGAATTGCTATGTCGACCTCTTTGGCGTCACCGTTCAAAGTGATGCAACCATGGTCGTAGGGCATCATTCTTCTTTGACGTAAGAAGACGGGCGTATTGAAATGATGCATGCATGGAGAAGGGAACCGCGTCGTTTAAAATTAAATTTGGAGTTTGACGTCAGGTATAGTTTTACTATTGTCACTAGTTATTAACAAAAAGCAGTGGCGACATCTTGCAAAGGCACAGGAGTGTGTTGCGGGTGTCTACAGTGATTTGAAGAAAATGTGTCGCAAAATGAAAACGCGCATTAAATGTTAGTAGAGTAGAAAAGGCAAGCAAAAAACGGCACGTGTTCTAACTACTTCACCCACCGGTTGAGAAATTGCAGTTTTACTTCATTTTCATTTACGTTTCGCTCTGCTCATTTTCATTTGGTTTCACTGCAATCGACAAGATTCCATCTAGCGCCCTGTTATTCCGTATAAAACTGATGTTATTGATCATTGAAATACTCTGGACTCTCTCATAGTAGGAAGGTGGGGATCCGGGATAGCCTGCGTCTGGTCGTAAATGGTCCGAAGGCATCTGTATCATAATAATGTCCCACTGATTGCGCTCAGCGTCAGCGCTGAAAAGAAAATAATACACAAATATGGCTGCTTGTGGTTTGATCGGGCCGCATCGTGTGAAAACTGCAGAGAAAGAATACAAACTGTGTGATGGTCTGTGATTTTGGACATTACGGCGTTACAGCCGTAAGATCTAAATTTACAGACCAACACAATACTCACATATACACATAGGCAAACAGACGATGCGGTTCAAACACACAGACCAGCAAACAAACAGAAAGCGTTTCTTGCATTATTGTCTCCATGCAGTATTTAGTCGGTGATCAATCAGCTATTCATTGTACAATAATGATAGCATCGCAAAAAAAACAACAATAAAATCGTTGAAAAAACCAACAATAAAATCGTTGATCAATCAGGCAACAGAAAACAAACTTTAAAAAAAAAACTTAAAAAATAAAGAGCAGCATCTATCCCTTTAAGCACAATGTATCCATCTGCACTATACATAAAAGCCAGCCAGCTCCTTAGCCGTCCATTCGTCGAATGACTGTCCAGCCATCCGTCCATCTATTTGAAAGCCAGGGCACTAATAGCCTGTCAACCAACCGGAAACCCATTCAGCTAGAGCTTTGCGGTATGGTATGCATGACGACGGGAATAAAACATTTCCTTTTGCTCTAAATGAAAAGTTATAGTCTACTGTTACAAGCAGTTGGTCAGAACTTCTTATTCAGACACGGCAAGCGAGCTTATTCCGTCTCCGTGCATTCAAAACTAGAACCAGATCAAACCGTGTTTTGCTCTTCCTGCACTTGCAGAAAGCCAGTATGCTGGAAAGTCCGAGGATGACTACTGAAGTACAAACGACGCCCACAATGATAGCCACGACACTGACATGGTCTTCTCCGGTGGCTCCATGGGTCACTGTCGGCTGAGATGGAGTAGCGGTGTTTGTGTTGGCATCACCTGTGGTCTTGTGTATTATTGAAGTTAAGGCAGTGAACCCGTCTGTTTGATAAAAAAAAAGTTTTAGAAAAGGTGATTTACACATAGCTGTAACTTTGCACAGTGTTTAGACGGATTTCTGTGTACAGTTCAGCTGAGTATACTACGCGAACCAGTTTTACGCAATCACATATATCGGGGACAGCTCATTAACTCTCAAGTGGATTTCTGAGCCGAATTGCACGTAATTTTTAATTGCCAGTAACCACTTGTCAGTGAATGCAGATTATGTTTCTGAAATCGTTAACTAATAACTCAAAAGAGTTTCAGCAGTGCAAGTAATAAGTACGAGGTGTCAGCAAGATGCATAGATCCTCATGAGCCCCGAAATCTGCGTGGGCTCGTGAGGATCTATACCTCTTGCGGGCGGATTGTGTTCAGTTTTTCTCAACAGTGAAGGGGTTAACCGGCCTGACGTAATGGCTTCCAAGTGCCGGGTTATTCTGAGATGCCCTATGTTTTGGTACAAATAAGGTAAGTGACCGACAACTAAAATAAGATTTTTGCATTGCTGACAAACATTGCTGCTACTGTAGGTTCTTGTTTGGTTGTTTGGTTTATGTTTGTTTGTTTTTATGTCATGAAGTCATGTCCTAATGAAGGTGCAAAAAATAACAACAGCTGCATGTCAGATTTATAAAAAAAAAGTTTGTGGTGATCTTTGATGTCGGACCTAGCACTCTTGGCTTTGGGTTCAACGATACAAAACTAGCAATTGAGTACACTTGGTGAAAATGATATTTTAAACTTAAAGTTAAGTTTATTTCGACGTTGTTTACTTCAGCTTGATTTCTGTGTAAAAGAACGGCTATAAACTATTTATAAAAAAACGACAAACAAGCTAAGTTACAATGAAATATGAGAACTTACAGAGACACTGTTGGACACTGAAGACCCCGAGGATGTGCCATGTAACTCCAGCAGGACAGGGTTTACATGAGGTGGAGCCGGCCTGGTCCTGGTACTGACACCGCGGGCAAGGATCGCATTGGCCATTCTCTTCTTTGTACCCTTGTGGGCATTCCACTGCAGACGAAGAAATGTATTTTGAAATAATCTAATTTATTTAACCTTTTCCCTGCCAATACACGCATATTTGTTTCTGAAATCTTTGGCTATTCAGCGGGCCAAAAGCCAAAACCGCCCAAGAAACATTGATACAAATTGGTCTCTTGCAGGTGGATCGTGTTCACTTTTCTCGGCAGTGGCGGAGTTAACAAGAATGCGAGTAGGAGAGTTTATGCCTGTTCGTTCTACAGCAAGGAGGTTCTCTACCATCCACTGCGGGCTGTACATTCGAGCTCCTCCCCTCATGCTCAAAATCTATTTACTGCGTACGTAGTTGTTTTCAAGCTATATCCTATTATTGTAACGCACGAGAGATAAGGTAAGAAATGGAAGCCCCAAATTTATCGCAGTCATCCAAACTGACAGCTTTGCAGAAAGTATTTTACGAAATATACACACGAATGCACAATGGGCGTTTGAATGCAAATTCGAAATCATTTTATCACAAATGATATTGAGGCGCACTTTACAGCCAACTAAAGAGGAAAACAAACAAACACTATCAAATTTGGAAGCATGGCAAAACAAGCTGGCGCGGGACCTAATGCAGTCAGCCTCATTTATTTATTCAAATTATCCATAACAATTTAAACATTCATCGTGATCGTGTTTAGGCTCTTTTTCCAGTCTAAAGTTTATACAGTCAGTGGTCACAGAAGCAGGCCAACATGTTTAAGTATGAGGACTGAGCAACGACTGACATTTTCAAACCCCTGTCGGTAGCTCGAAATGAGCACACCATGACAGCTCCAGTGTATCTTCAGAAAAGCTAGGCGTAATCCCCTGCTATCTGATCTATCACCCATCTCCCGCTGTAAGTGTCTAACGACTGAATACATTAAAATCTCACTCGTATGTAGCAGTTCTGTCCCATAAACTGAAGTGATCTTAACCAACAGGACCAGAGATCCCGCGCTGCGCCTGCGCCTTCCCGAACTTCCGCTAACGCACGCTATGGAGACTTCAGTCTGGCAGAGGTATTCGTTTTGTTGGCGACATTCCACTGTGTCCGCCAAACTTCTTTCTGTCGCTATCTTCATTGCTGCAGAAGTGGCATCATCCCAACCGGCGTTCATGGGTACCTTCCATTCAAAAGCGGCAAGTTCTGCAGACGTTAGAACTGTAAAAGGTAGAAAGATCATCGCCTTTTTATCATAAAGCCGTTGACTCACGCGTTGTTTAGATAAATCCGCAGCGGAATTTAGTCAACATGACAGACAGAGTGAGAGTGAAGAACGTGTATAAACGTAATAATTATACAGGAAAACGAAACTGCCCATAGAATAGGCACAAACATCATCTGCAGCTGCGAGTCAGTCGTTTCGAAAGGACCTGCCGATTTTTGCAGGTAGCTGTGCTCTAACGATTTGGCAAAGCATAATGTGCAAAACTCAAAGATACAAAGGGCGAGATCGAAGATTTTTATGACTTGTTTATAAACTGCTTGAAGTGTTCATTCATAGAAATTCGAAATTCTGCAGCACTCAATTGAGCTCTGTAGATCTGAACGATTTAGATTCAGGAATCTCACGTCTTTCGTCTGTTGTAACATCAGTCTAAATATTTTGTTCTGATCAGAAACTATCTGTACATTCATTGTGAAACGCTCTCATCACTACTGACAAAATGTATGCATGTGTGAAATGAATTTACCAGCTCAAGGAAACACAGATGTGTTGGATAACGAAAATGAACATTGTGCACAGGTCCGTTCTTAGCGAGAAAGTGTTAGGATTTCGGCAGTACCACGTCCCACATAAAACCCAAAATTCGTGTTTGAAGAAATCACTTAATTATATGATTTTCCATTGTAAACAGATCAATATACATCATACACGTATTTTGTTGCCCTTGGTCAAATAGACTTCAAAGTGCACTGTGAAAGTTCTGAACTCAGGCAATATGCAGCTGTCATTGCAATGGTGTAGTAGTGTGATTCTGCAGTAAATAAATATGGTATAAATTATTAAAATGCAGCCTCATTAGTATGGCATGTGTTTACATCTTCCACAGCAGTCACCATGAGCATGCAAAAAGTGTGTATGAGGTTTCATGTGAACAGGCTGCTTTAAATCTAAATAGCTGTATGCGCATTTCATGAACTAACCAATTTATATATTGTCAGACATATAAGATTTTTAAATACTTTATTTACTTGTGTTAAAGCATTATGTTTTTATTACGAATTCAGTCTCTCCTATTTCAAGTTATGTAACCTGTGCATGCAATGAACACAGTGCAGGGGCATGTAACAAACTAGATTGCAGCTTTTCATACTATATGAACAGCACTACTCCTCAAAGCTGACAGAACTCTAAACCATTTTTCCTTCTTCAAACAAAAGATATTTAGCATTAACAGTTTGTGTAAACTGCACGGATGTACAAGTATAATGTGTATATGCTGAAACACAATAAAGTCGTAAATGTAAACTCGTGTGAGGCAATTGTTCATGCCTATTAATATTTTACCCTTCCCATTTTTAGCAATGTTAAACAATGATAGAAATGGATTTTTTTTCTTGTGGTGAGAAAGCCCAACGTCATCTGCTGCCACAGGAAACACACACAGATACTTTTACATCGACAAAACAGCCCGGGAATTTAGTTATTTCGGTTTAACGCAGAGCACTGGCGACTATTGCCATCTCATGGTGGGTAACAGCCCGGACAGATTGGTTTTCACCAGTGAGTCACACTTTGACAAGTGCGTCTAAATCTAAGTTAGGAAACTATGGTTGAGAGTTTACACCCTGACAAATATTGCCAATTACTGTACCAACCTTCTGCGAATCTGCCATACATTCTGTCTTAATACCATTTGTCTGCGTGAAGCGTATACAGTGGAAAACAAAACAGGCACTGGGGTGCTTCAATACATCATTGTGACTACACGAGGTAACGTTGATTAACAATATGTAATCCACCTGGGTTTGCTTGGTGATACTAGCAATTTAGAATGTTGTAATAATATGTTTTACTGTCACCAAGCAGTTGTGACATTAGTGCTTATTAACAAACTGGACGCCGGCAATAAGTGTGCAGGCTGAGTACAACAATTATTACTCACTAAGCATGCAAAAGTAATGCATCAGAGTGTAGGTACACACAGGGTTTCTGGAAATTTTGCATGTCTGCACTGCATAATGGTTTTATCGGGTGAAAAACATCATAAGCCAACGAGTTCAGGTGACATGTTTGAACTGTGTATGATGGAGAAAAAAAACGGTACATTGCTGAAACTTGTTTTTGTGGTTTTCCTCAAAATTGTTATTGTCAGATGATAGTGAAATTTTACACGCAAGTTCACAAATAAGTTTATTATGGAATGTCAGAGCCGATTGTTTAATTTCAGCTTAGTTTGGGAGCTATGAATAGCTTCCCTTAGCTAACATACTCAAAAAATGACCAAAACCAGAACATTCATATAACAAGAAAATTTGTTCAGAACCAGGTAATATATTCAATATCGCCACTGACATTCCATAATGATGATATCAGTTGATATTTCGACCAAATTTGGCTTTTCAGAAGCATCAACAGTAGCCGAACGTTGTTTCCTTAGCAACCAGGTGTAAATGTCACTTAGTGTTTGTTGCCATTGCAACGATGAACATACCTGACTAAATGAGCATGTCAGAGCGTTCAGGACAGACAAATACTGATTCTAATGATATACAATAAAACATATGTATATAAACAAAACAATATTGCGCCGAGGTGTCCTAGCTCCCCTTAACTATCTTACATGGTTGATATATACCATTGTCTATGAGGCATCTTGACCTATCGTGGTCGGTTGGACCTGAGACTCACGTGTTTCCTTACATTTAGTCACCTGCAAATCAGACAGTTAAGTCATTGACTGCGGTCACAGACATTGATTACATGACGTCCATGTCGGTCGCTCTTGAACGTCATGCATCTTACCACAAAAAAAGGTAAGCCGCTGACGCGGAGATAGCAAAAGTCCTATCACACATGTGAATGTTAGTTAGTTATTGGGGTTTAACGCCGAGCAGGCGACTAAGGCCATCTCACGGCGGGCAGGTGAATGTATACGAATAGGCCGTAACGCACGTATGAATTATAACTGCCTTGTAATCAAGGCCTTTGACAAGGAGATGGTATTTATAAATACTGTGATTCATCTTTGTAAAGAGAACAACTGCACAGACCTGCCATCTCCAAAGAACGGAGCCTTGACCTGCTACCTGGGAATCCTTGGTTGGGACTGTATGATGTTCTGTCAAAGTAACTGGAACACGCCCGCTCAGACGGAGGGACATTTTTATTGTACTTTTTCCACCAATGTATGGATTCCAAGTACTGTGCAAGACTGTACAGGTAAGGGTGTGGGGTATTACAGCCCCTTAAAGCAACCTACTCCAGGCAGTAAGCGGTTAATAGATCTCAGTATCTTCGTTATAACTGATCTTAACCCCGTCACTGCCGAGAAAAAAATGAGCACGATCTAAGCTGCAACAGACATAGATCCTCATGAGCCCCCGCGACTGCAGGGGCTCATGAGGATATATGCCTGTTGCTGAGACCAATTTGTATCCATGTTTCTTGGACGGTGTAGGATTTTGGTCGTTGAGTGAAGCAAGATTTCAGAAACAAAATTGTAGGAACAGTGGCAGGGAAGGGGTCAATATGTTGGACGACAGGGCTGACTTGACTTGTGTAGTTTGAAATGTAGTCAAGATGAAGGATTTGTTGACTGTTCTTTTCTTTTGTACACAAAAGAAGCCGTTGGTTAGGCGAATTTTAGCTATCAAAGCCCGCCGTGGTGCAGATAGATTTAAACATATTCAGTTTAATTATGTATGGGCACATATGGTTGATTGTGAACTATTTCATTGTTAGAGTGTAGTGTAAAACGTTTTGCATCCCTGGGTCAGACTAATCTGGCATTATAAGGTACTATCGTTGACGTGTCATTGTCTATTCATCCCCCGCAGGTAAATCACAAGTGCTGCACAAAGTATTACGCCGGTTTACACAAAGAAAACTCATGTTTTAGTAAATGGCTAAAGGAAATGGCCCTGTGTAATCAGACATTGTTGTACTCATACGTTTAGTACTGTCCCATGATAAGTTCGCTCTTTCGCTTAACAGAAGCATCTTGCATATTTGCCTTATAATCAGATGCTTTTATTTGTGTCTGTTTCCAGTAAGAATCCTTCCTGGGAGTATCAGGTTGAACTCAGACCGTTTCTACTATGCCAATACATGTGACATGTCGTTTGATGAATTGAAGGTCAAGTTTGTGGAACGCATGAACAGCTCCGTGTGGCGGGATGCCTGCATAAACTCATGCGAGCTGGAAAACCTAAAGGTTTAACAACAGACTTTTTTAAAATTAATTATATGATATTGGTCAAGGAAAGAGTTACTGCAAGTAAAAAGGCGCATACGTCTGATTTTTTTTTTAAGAAAGAAAAAAAAATACCGATGAGCAATGGAAATGCGACAGTATTGGAATCATCGGAAACACTTTAGTTTTTCCGATGATTCTAAAATGTCGCTTTTTTAATCGTGAGCATATAATTTATTTTTTCGTGTTGCGAGTGGTAATCAGGCAGTCATTTATTTTGACAATAAATGTGCATTAGAAAAAACAGAGTTGTCGTAACTCAGAACCCTGACTAGACCTTCCCTTGCAGCCACTGCGGTCGAACCTGCCTGTCCCGGATTGGCCTCCGCAGTCACGAAAATGCCTGCAGACGACGTGGGCAAGCCCTATAAAATCTTCGTTCGCGAAGTCAAGCCATGATGAAATGTGCATTGCACTTCATTTAGCATGCATTGTAGACCATAACTGAAGTTTCATGTATAGTCTTGCATGAATCGTCTGGACAGGCTCTGAACCAGATATAATACCTTCGAGTTATTGAATCTTCTGCAGTTGTGAGAGCTTACAAATAATATTATAAATAAAACTGTCTACTCTCTTATTGTCTTACGTGCGATAGCAAAGTGAGTCTATGTAATGGGTCAGTGGTCGTCCGTCCATCGGTAATGCGTCCATCATCCGTCGTCTGTGGCAAAACTTTAACATTGTCATTTTCTCGAAAACTATCCAAGCTATAATCTTAAAATATGGTCCAAGGGTACTTTGTGGCAAGACCTATCCAAACATACAATTTTCAGTTTCCTTCAAAACTCAGGATCATAAGGCGTCCAGAAATTGGTTAAAATAGCCATATTTTGACATAAAGTGTCTTATCTCAAATACCATTTTCAAAATCAAATGGAACCATGGTACAGAGATACCTGAAGGTAAGACTTTTCTATATATATACTGATTTGGCAGACCCTTCGGTAGGTCAAAGGTCCTAGGAGTTCCAGAAATATAATAGGTTACGAATATATATATATTCACAAAAATTGGTTGGGTTGTCGTGTGGGTCAAATACAATTTTCAATTTCAAACCGAAATATGGTCCAGAGATACCTGATGGCAAGACCTTTCTGTGCGTGCTAATCAGGATGACCCCTCGGAAAGGTCAAATGCCACAAGAGGTTGACAAATGTGTTGAAAATGCCATTTTGGGTGGGAAAAAAATTAGTTTTTAACTTTGAATCGATCATACACGTGAGCCATGAGGGCTCTGCCAATTCTTTTTTAAATGGAAATGAGAGAGCCAGTATAATAAATGCATGACCGCACTTTTTCAGGTCACCTGTGGTCCTTTGACTTCGGGAAGAAAAGGCAGACATACCGATGGAACACCGCAGTCGCCTCATTTACTCTACCGCAGACAGACATCTCCGTTCTACGTGCCCATCGCTTTTCAGACCGTCATGGACTATGATAAGAGTTCTTCCACTAAGGAGCAGGTCGGCTGAAAATTTCCACAATTTCTTATCAAACTATTTGCTTCATTTTTTTTGTAGCAGGTTCGTCCTTCCCTGCCACTGTACGTACATATCAACTTTTGAAATCTTTGTTCATTTCACGACCAAAAGCCAAACCCGCCCAAGAAACATGGATACAAATTGGTCTCAAAATGAGGCTTAGATCCTCATGAGGAACCGCATTTGCGGGGGCTCATGAAGATTAATGTCCTTTGCAGTTGGATTGTGTTCACTTTTTGTTCGACAGCAAATGGGTTAAACAAGATGCATTCCGAGTTCCTTATGTAGGGGAGGAAACCCATGTACGAAACACTTTTTAAAAAAAACTCTCGCACGACGGTCCAAAGAAATGTCGAATTAATCCGAAACCAGGGTTTGTTAGAGATTATAACGGTGCATCTTAGGACAAAGCCAAATTTCAAAACTCGAATAGACGCAGAAGCAGTTCCATTTTGAAAAAAAGTGACACATTGTTTCATATTAGGCACCATTTAACTAATATGAAACACTAGGTTTCCTATTAAGAACCAGTGTGGTTATGTCCTTTTTACAAGTTTCACTTACATTTTGTTGGAACAGTAAGGCATGAGAGATGGTTAGCATACATTATGGTTCATTTAATATTAAAGTGAGTTAAATATAATGAGTCATCCGCTACTGGTCCACTATTGGTCCATCCATCCATCATCCAATTGTTACAAATGTTATCAGTTTGAATTTCTGAGAGACCACCAGAGCCACAGACTTCTAATTTGGCACAGTGATCTATTTGACAATAGCTTTGATTTTCACTTGAGCCACCTCCATGAAAGGTCAAGGTTACATAGGTCATTAAACGGGCGATTTTTAAAGAAAATAGTTATAATCTTATTTTAAAACTTGCCAAAGAGAAAACTGATGATACAACGTTTGTTTGCAGCTCTACTAAGTTGACCTCTCGTTAAGGTCAAAGGTCACGAGAAGTAAGAAGGCTTTTATTTTAGGTTGTTGTTATTACAGGTACTTCGTTTGTGAACTTTGCAATAAGACCCCAGTGGAAATGTTTTGCTAAGGGTTAAACTGTCTATGCATAATAATTTTATTGGCTTCTTCCAAAGGTCAAATGGCAGGCATGTCAGCAAGTGTGTTGAAAATGTTCTAGGAATGGGGGAATAAAAGCTACTGTATTTAGTTTTTCCACCTCAGAAGTAAATTTTATACAAGCAAGCATTATCGACACAGGTTTATGTACATATTCAAAAGCAAATTCAGTGGAAGAGGGGTGTTCCAAGGTGCACGGCTCCCAGGATATTTTTTAATATACAATATTCTATTTTGGGGAGTTTGGACCCCCCCCCCCCCACACACACACACACACACACACACACACACTCCAGCGCCTCTTCTTTAAAATTGTAAACTGTCCGTCGTGTGATTTTTCGCCCATTGGTGATCTAAAGCGTGAGCCAGATGGCAAAGGCTCGAATAGGCTATGTGCTCGTCATGTATGATGGAGCTCGCTCTCTTGATGGTGTGTGCGTGGTACAAAGATTCTAGCGAGAGGATCTCGCTTCCAACAATATGAGATGCTGTTTTGATCACCCTATTTAATTTCTTGCGGGCTTTGTCGGTTGCGTTGCCATACGACACCGTCGTTGAGAAGGAAAGAATGCTCTCAATGGCGGCGCGGTAAAACTGCACCATGATCTGCTGACTGACGCCAGAAGACTTCAACCGCCGAAGAAAAAACAGGCGCTGCTGGGCTTTCTTTACTAGCTGTTCAATATTCTTCCCCCACTTCAGGTCGTGCGAAATAAGAGTACCCAGGAACTTGAACGTTTCAACAATTTCAATATTGTTTCCTTGGATGGTTAAGGGACAGGGGGTCAGTTTTCCTTTTCCTGAAATCAATTATCATTTCCTTGGTCTTACCAACATGCAAATCCATGTTGTTGTCAGAACACCAGCCTACTAACATGTCTACCTCATCCCGATATGCACTCTCGTTATTGTTATGTTCAGAATCCTTGACTGTCTTATCATCCGCAAATTTCACTATACAATACAATACAATACAATACAATACAATACAATACAATACAATACAATACAATACAATACAACTTTATTGTCTGTTCGAGTCAAGGCACGACAGAAATTTGCCTTTCGGCTCGTCATGAAACAACAATATAAGACATTAACAAACGCTACAAGAACATATGAAAAATTATCATTGCAGCAATCTATCACAAGCAATCTGTCACAAGATGGGAAGTAATGTTAAGTAGATCATACTTATCGCGGCGTTATAAACGAGAGTTCAAAATCAAGACAGCATTTGGAATAAAAGACTTCTTAAAAACATTCATTTTGGCAAGTGGCATGTTGAAACGTCTGCCTGATGGTATCATTTGAAACTGATCAGATAGTGGTTGACGAGGATCATTGACAATGCTAGCAGCTATCCTTCGGACAGCTCTATGGTACAGATCATCTACTGGGTACTGTCCTAGGCCAATGATCTTCTCAGCTGTTCTGACGATACGTAACAGTCTGCCCCTGTTTTTCATACTGAGATTGCCATACCAAGCAGTGATGTTAAAAGTCAGTATGCTTTCGATCAGATCAGGCTTCTATAAACGGATTCTAAAACCCTGGAACTGACATCAAAACTTCTCAGTTTCCTAAGAAGGTACAGACGCTGGATTGCTTTTTTCACAATCAGATCGGTGTTTCCAGTGAAGGACAGCCCACTATCCACGACTGTGCCAAGGTACTTAAATTCAGTGACCACCTCTACAGGTTGATTATTAATTGAGACAGGTTCAAAAATGTCATCAACTTTCCTGTCATCAATGACGAGTTCCTTGGTTTTCTGTACATTCATTTCGAGAAAACTATCTTTGCACCATGACTCTAATACTGCTATCTGTGCAAAGTACTATGCGTGTGCTATCATAGTGGGATACACAGTCGTGTGTAAGAAGAGAATACAACAGTGGGGATAAAACACATCCTTGGGGAGCTCCCGTACTCAAGGTCAAAGACTGGGATACATGTCCACATTGAAAAGAAGTAGGGGACTGACACAGCTGAACACAGTTCTGACCGCACGAACCTATCTTGACAATCTGGGGTCTGTTTAACAAGAAATCCAGAACCCAGTTACAGATGGACTGTGCGAAGCCAAGGTGCAGCAGCTTTTCATGCAGTTTGGACGGTATGATAGTGTTGAATGCGCTGCTGTAATCAACAAAAAGCAGCCTAACATACGCATTTGGCTTCTCCAGATGCTGCAGAATACAGTGCGGTCCTAGCGTCACAGCGTCCTATACTGATCGGTTCGCGTGGTAATCAAACTGATAAGGATCGAGGGAGGGGGCATAACAGACTTGATGTGCTGCAGGATCAGCCGCTCGAGCGTTTTCATTATGACGGAGGTCAATGCCACAGGCCTGTAGTCGTTAAGGGTACTGATGGTTGCCTATTTTGGTACGGGGATATTAGTTGACTTTTTGAGACAGTGTGGAACCTTGCATGTCTGTAATGACCAGTAAATATGACTGTGAGAACGCCCGAGAGCTGGTCGGCACAGTAACGCAAAAGGCCAGGAGGAATTTCATCAGGACCTGCTGCCTTACGCACATTCAAAAGACTTAGAAGTCGCCTCACGTCCGTTTCACACACCACAAGAAAATCATCAACGGTACTAAGTGGGGGTGGCACAGAAACAATGCTCGTTAACGAACTCATTTAACATCTCCCTTTTATATAGCTATACGCAAAATATATAGTAAAAATAAGAAACATTACGGTCTCCAGTGTGGATCAACCGGTTTTTGTGAAACGGCCATTTTCTCGCCAATGAGCACCTTAATCCGAAAATAAAAAAAAGTCCCGTGATAATTCTTTAGGAACAGTATCTTAAAATTTCAAGCTTGGTTTGTCCGTCCTCAAACGCGGGCTCAAGTAGCTGTCACACACACACACACACACACGCACACACACACACACACACACACACACACACACACACACACACACACACACACAACACACACACACACACACACACACACACACACACACACACACACACACATACATACATACATACGGCGCTTGGCACCCAAAAGACGTTCTCTATCAAGGTTTGCGTAGCCTGGCGTGACGTCATTTATCGTGTTACTTCTTTGCTAGTATTTCTGCGTCACATGCCTGCTTTTCAACCCAGCCCCATTTCAAAGTCTACCGTATTTTCAATACGAAAGACAAAAAAAAAAATGTTTAGACAACACGAGATAATTAAATTTACGTTTGCCTTAGATAAATGCTTGTACAGTTTTGCTTTAAACGCAGCACGAAATTAACTTGTTGTAGATGCGGAGGAAGAAAATTCCACAGGAAACCACCTGAGTATGACAAAATGGATTTATACAAATCAATGCGGGGCCGCTTTGTGCTCAGGCTGCTCCGAGAGGTGCTGTATCTCTCCTCAGTAATAGTAAAGAATTTCGATAAGTAGCCTGGGGCCTTACCGTTAGGAGCTTTGTGCACTAGCACGCACTATTTAAATACTTAATGTTTTTTAAGAGAAAGGAGTCCAGCTGCGTCGAGACTCACCTCAGTGGGTAGAGAGGAAATAGGAATAATTAATTTGGCTGCTCTCCTGTATAGCGAATTATTTTCTTGAACTGGGCCTCGCTGCAGTCATCCCAAACTGTCGAGGCACAATCAATGTGGGGCTTGAGGTATCCATTGAAAAATAGTTTACTCGTGGTCAAATTAATGACCGCTTTCAGTATAGACCGTAAAAATAATTTCTGTGAAATTGTGTTTCCGATGTGTATAAGATGAGGTTGCCAACTGAGTTGGTTATCTACACTGATGACCCCCAGTAAGCGGTGCTGCTGTACTTGCTCCATGGGGACAGCTTCAAATGAGAAGTTTAGAGGCGCAGGTTGCAGCTGATGTTTCTGTCGTGTTGTGACTAGCATGCTTTTTGTTTAGTTGGATAGACTATCATTCTATTGCTACTGCACCATACAGAGACTTCTTGTATGCTCTGCTGGAGGCTGTTAGTAATGTCGGCTACAGTTTTACCGGCCTCATATAGCGTCGAATCGTCAGCAAACATGTCACACTCAGCACTAGCACATGATTGCTGTCGAGGCATCGGCAAAAGTGTTGCTTCAAAATAGCCAACTTTTCTTACATCTCACCTCACCTTTTTATCAGCGAAGCAGACTGTAATGAGTAGTAGTAGTAGTAGTAGTAGTAGTAGTAGTCGTAGTATCATCATCATCATCATCATTGTGACATCGGCAAAAGTGTTGCTTCAAAATATCCAACTTTTCTTATATCCCACCTTTTTATCAGCGAAGCAGACTGTAGTAGTAGTAGTAGTAGTAGTAGTAGTAGTAGTAGTAGTATCATCATCATCATCATCATCAATATTATTATCATTATTAGTTCTTGTACTGTTCTTGCGCCGTGAGATGGCCTTAGTCGCCTGCTCGGCGTTAAACCCCAATAACTAACTTGTACTGTTCCAGGACGTGAAGACAATGAAAGAGGATATTTACGACAAACGTAACGCGGATGCCAAATTTGGTGTGCTGAATTTTGACGGTCTGACTGCGGATGATCCTGCCTTTGGTGTCCCAAGAGAGACGCTTGACTGCCCTATCGGGACGTACTTCAGACCTAGAGACAATACCGTGTCACTCTCTTGTGGTAACTACAAACGTGTTTTCAAATTCGCCCACTGTTGTTGAAGCAGACTGGTTAAACTCTTGACTGCGGAGAAAAATGAGTACGATCCAACTGCCAGAAGCATAGATCCTCATGAGCCCCCGCATGAGCCCCCGCAGTTGAAAATCTATGCCCCTTGAAAAAAAAACACTTTGAATCCACTTTTTGGGGAATACTTTGTTTCTTCGAATAACATTACCGATGGCATTACTATGTGAATGGAGCACTTAGCTTATCAATTCAGCATATGGATCGTTGTGTACAGCAACGTCACCGGGGATGCAACCCGAGTGAGCTGTACCAACATTCCTGAGTAGCTTCCCTTCACTCATACGGGTATGTGCGCAATGTCACCAGTTTCGCGCTTAGCTCCCTGCTAGCTCCCTGCTAGCAGGTTGCTCTTCAGCCTACGGCTTCGACGTAGTGTCGATTATTTGATTTTCCCTACCAGTCTCTTGACATGACGAGGTAAGGCCTTGGGTACTGCCCCCGCCAGTGGTCCCGGAAAATTCCTGTCCGGCGGTGGCAATACCCTTTGGATATTTTCGTTTTCTTTGCATTTCAACCGGCGCAGTCGTGCTTTGCTTACGGGCCCGGTTCGCTACACGGTCCCGTCCGCCTCTTGGTTCGCCTTACAGAGGCGCCAACTCTTCTGTTTTCACCGTAATTTTACGCCGATATTAATTTCTGATCATCCTACGGCCAAGTGAATTATTTTCCGGCGGACTTAGCGCTGTAATTGCTCGCTAACTGTTGCCAATTCTCGCTGTGGCTCGTTTACCGCCGAGCCATCGCGTTTCCCTCGAGGTGAAACATGAGCTAATCGGAATGGTACTCGAGTTAGCGCACCCATTCGGAATCTGTGTTATGCCTAATCGCAGGTAGTGTGATTTCCGTTCCTTTTCGTAGATCTTGGGATTCGCGGTTTTACACTGTACGCGTGGGTGACGATAGTATCCGTTCACACGTCCATTTCTGATTGGCTGTATGCTGAGGCGGGAACCGTGTAGCGGCAGAAGTTTTGCAACATTATTCCCCAGGCTATCCGTGCTTAACCGCGTCCTAGGGTCACGCGGACATGCTCGCTGGGTCCCCTGTCAATGAGTTTTGTGGATTAGACGTTGTTGCACATTTTCTTCTCGAGCGCACCATACCCGTCAGCGCGGCCGATCCTTCAGGCCCGTTGTTCCGAACAATGTTGCCGGACAGTGACATTGCTTACAGTTCAGCGGCGGCGACTGTTGTGGACCTGCAGACTTCCAACAAAGGACACGTTGTTTCTCTCTTTCTGCGTTAAAAGGCAGGACCTTAACCTTGAATGGCCAAGTGTTATATCCACTTGAGATCTTCCGGTCGAATTTTATTCTTCCTGTCCAGTTGGAAGAAGGTATGGTCAGGTAGTGACAGTAGGTACTGGCAGGGCTCCCCGCGGTCCGTCCACAGCGTGACGCTACGAACAGTTTACTCAGCTTGACATAGCGATATTACTAACCATATGCGGAGAGGGAGAGAAGATGGCTTATGTGATATTGGAATTTTGACCTGCCAGTACCTCCTGACAGGGGTTAGCTCCTCTGCCTTTATCCCTTCTCGCACTGATGTGTTACAGTATGCCAGCCCAGACATACCGGCTGTTGGGGCCTTCAGTGGCCCACCGACATGTACACCGTGTACCGGCTGCTCGGCTTCTCGGACATGCGACGTGTATGCCCCTTGGAGGGAACTTCCGTGGGCGCAGTTATGGGGCTTACCGCAGGGAACGACCCGCTGCCCCCGGGACCCACGCGCGTAGCAGGGTAGTCTGTCCGTCAGGAACACCCGTACTGCTACAACGCCTTCTGCCCTGCCCGGCCATCGGTGTGCGCTATCAGACGACGTGATGTCCACGGCTCGCTCGGCCCAGCCACCATCTTACACCCAGTCGTCTCGCCCACGACTCTCCCCCACTCTCACAGACAGTTCGTGGGCAATGGAGCTTGGTGTCGGGCCCCCTCCCCACGGGGCGTGCAATCAGGGGTGAGATGGCCTCCCCCAAAGCAGGACGGCTACGCGTCCCGACCACTACAGTGGTCACACACGTGAGTTCACACCGTGCTTTGCCTGTTACCGGTATGGAAATGACAAGAACCTTACGAGCCTCGGTACAACCTTTGGACTATGCGATCAGTCTCGACCTTTCCGACGTATACCTGCACGTTCCCATGCACCCCGCCTCGCGGCGTTACCTACGATTCGCCTTCGCGGGGTTGTATACCAGTTCCGGGCTCTTCCCTTCGGTCTCAACCTCAGCCCTTGGTTCTTTACCAGGATTATGGACGGCCAGAGCCAGGCAGGATTCCTCGAGTCCTACTTCCAATTATCTCGACGACCTGCGCCTCAGGAATCAGGACTCGGCCATAATAGCGGCGGTCCCGATCTCGTTGCTGATCCGGCCGCTTCTGCTTCGTTGGACAGATCACTCTTGATTGGCGACAGGAGTCCCGCCCTCCCCCCCCTCCCCCCTCCCCCTCCCCCCTCCCCCCTCCCCCTCCCCCCCCTCCCCCCCCCCTTTTCGCCTACTTTCTCCATTTGCACGGACGCAAGTCACGACGGCTGGAGGAGGGCCCCTTTACTGCTAGAGTTCAGCTTACCCTCCCTCGGTACTAGTGCCCAAGGTGCTCCTCAAGCTTCGGACGTGCAACACGGTCCTCCTGCTCGTCGTTCCGTTCAGTTGGAACAGGACGTGGACGACAGACCTTTTGAGCCTCGCCACCGACCCGCCTCTCCGGCACCCCGGCCTCGGACGATGCTGAAGCAGCCCAGGCAGAACCTCTTCCACCCCTGTCCGGAGAGACTGCTGCTTCACGCCTGAAGGTTATCCGACATGCCCTCTCAGCTCGAGGTTTCTCGGAAGCGGCAGTGGAGGCGATGGCGGCAGCCCGCAGACCGTCCACCCTGCGGGTGTACGAGGGAAAATGGATGGTTCTACAGTCCTGGTGCGAGCCCCGGCGCCTCACCCCCACGGCCTGACCACGCCGCAGCTGGCCGAGTTCTGCTTGTGGCTGTTTCATGAACAGGACTTGGCCCCGATCACCATTCGTGGTTATCATTCGATTGGGGCGGACACGTATCGGCACTTAGGCCGACCGGACCCTGCAGCGTGCAAGGACCTCTCAGACTCGATGTCCCATTTCGAACTCCAGCGACCAGTCACTCGTTCTCTCGTTTCATGCTGGGATCTCCCGTGGGTATTGACCTGGTTGAACTCCAGTCGGTTCGAGCCTCTTCCACTCGCCCGCCTCGCGGACGTGACTAGGCAGACCTGCTTCCTCCTGGCCCTCGCCACAGCCGCCAGAGTCAGCGAGTTGAATGCCCTGACCGTAGACCCAGCCTGCATGCAGTTCAGGACGGACGGTTCGGTTCAGTTTCTGACCAACCTTTCGTTCTTGGCCAAGACTCCCCTTGTGTGGAGTCTTCGGCCGCTTACAGGATTCGACCGGTCCCAGACATCACGGCTGCAGGACCCGGTCCGAGCGTTAAAAATCTACCTGCGCAGAGTGGAGCCCTTGAGGAGAGGTCGCTCCCGCCTCTTCCTGCCCTTGGCCCCAGTCCGGGCTGACATTTCCGCTCAGACGATCTCGTCTTGGTTGCGATGGACTATACGTTCCGCTTACAATGATCTCTCCCTACAGGGCGAAAAGAGAATGCGGATACGGGCTCAAGAAGTCAGAGCGGTTGCAGCCAGCGTCGCGTTCCACCGCAACTGCTCAGTCAGAGACATCGTTGCAGCGGTCAAGTGGCGTTCAAAGTCCACCTTCGCCCGCTTCTATCTCCGTGGCACACGGTTACTCGCATGCGGCAGTGGAGATTTTCGCTACGGCCCGCAGATCCTCCACCCGCAGAGTGTACGAAGGGCAGTGGCGCCTCGACGACTTTCCCCCACGGCCCTGACCATGCCGCACCTGGCCGATTTCTTCTTGTGGCTCTTGAGGAACACCATTTGGTGCCTATCACCATCCGGGACTACCTAGCTATGGTCGTCGACCCTACCAGCACTTGCGGCGTAGCGATCCAGGCAAAGATCCTTCGGACCTGATGTCCCTTTGGAGCTCCGTCGCCCGGTTCCGCGCTCACTAGTGCCCCGCTGGGACCTACCCTAGGTCCACACGTGGTCTCTACTCCGGGCGGTTTGAGCCCCTGGCCCGAATGGCCGACGTTACCAGGAAGACGTGCTTCCTCCTGGCACTCGCCACAGCTGCGCGAGTTAGCGAACTGCTTGCCCTCTCCGTAGAGCCCGCCTGCCTGCAGTTCCGGACGAATGACATCGTAAAGCTCCTCACGAACCAGGCCTTTTCTCGCCAAGAACAGGCTCCCATTGGCCAGGGCACAGGTGATCAACCTCCGGTCGCTGCCGGACGCTTTTCAGTCCCAGGAGTACTGCCAGCAGGACCCTGTCAAGGCTTTGAAGATATACCCCCGCAAGGACAACGCCTTTCCGGAGAGACAGGTCCCGCCTTTTCCTACCCTTGTATCGTGGCAGGACGGACATTACCGCGCAGACTATTTCTTCCTGGTTGCGGTGGGTCATCCGCTCCGCTTATGAGGACCTCTCCCCTACAAGGGCCAAGCGAATGCGAATTCCGGCGCACGAAGTCAGAGCTGTGTCGACCAGCCTCACCTTTGACAGCAACTACGGGGTACGGGACATCGTCGCCGCGGTGGGGTGAAGAGCAGAGTCCTCCTTTGCCCGCTTAAATCAGCGCGACCTCTCAAGCCAGCGGGACAACCTGGCCCTGGTGGGCGTCTCGGCAGCTCAACACTCCCTGCCGGTACTCCAGGCGCCTTGGGTAACGCTTAGGTGAAATTGGGAGGTGTTGATCCCATCCTTTTGCTAAAGCGTTCGCAGTGGCGGGGTACGTGGGCGGCGCCCTCCTCCTTTTCGTTATTTTTCCACACAGTAATGCCATCGGCAATGTTTTTCGAAGAAACAAATGTGTTGACCTAAAATGTATTTTTTTCGAGAAAATACTTACCGATGGCCCTCAGAGGGCCCTCCCACCAGCCCCGATCGCCGCCAGTAAGCTAAGAGCGAAACTGGTGACACTGCGCACATACCCGTATGAGGGAAGGGAAGCTACTCAGGAATGTTGGTACAGCTCACTCGGGTTGCATCCCCGGTGACGTTGCTGTATACAACGATCCCTAGGCTGAAATTGACAAGCTAAGTGCTCCTTCCACATAGTAATGCCATCGGTAAGTATTTTCTCGAAAAAATACACTTTACAGAAAAACAGATTTATATTTATATATTCGGTTCAAAGTTAGTTAAAGGTACGGAGTACAGGTTTATTCATTCTGTCTCCCTGCCTGTCTGCGTGCCAGCCTCTCTCTCTCTCTCTCTCTCTCTCTCTCTCTCTCTCTCTCTCTCTCTCTCTCTCTCTCTCTCTCTCTCTCTCTCTCTCTCTCTCTCTCTCTCCAAAGTGTTTTTTTTCTTTCTCGCATTGATGATTTACGTATATCTAATGACCGCTAAGAGGTATAAAGAAATATTTGGAGGTCATTGTGCGTTTAATGCCTTGTCAAGTTGGTTTCCTGCCTAAGCCTTTGTTTTGAGCGCAACTGGCCTGATACAAACGTATTCTATGATAACAGAGATTGCCTGACACACAATGGTTTTGAAGAACACACAGGAGAGAGAAACACACTAAGAAAAGACAATTACAACACAGTTTGAATAAATTGTGTTGCAATTGTTCTTTTCTAAGCTTGTTTTTTTCTCAGTTGGGTTCTTCTCTGCATTTTACACGCTTGGCAGTCGCCTTTTTGGTCTGGACAATGACTCTTTCACATTTGTCTCGCTTGTAGGTGGCTTGAATCCTCATCAATCTCTTTCCAGCTGTTTGCGGCGCTGGTTACTACCTCGCGTATGACCCTGCCACAGGAGCCCAGGCTTCACATTGTACTCCGTGTCCCGTGGACAGCTACACGAATCTGGACAACGCCACGACCTGTACCTCCTGCCCACCGGGATGGACCACAACAAGCACAGGCAGCAAAAAAAGCACAGACTGTAAAGGTATGACCTCTTCAGTGCCGAGAAAAAGAGAGTCAACATGATCCAACTGCAAGTAGATCCTCATGAGCCCCCGCAACTGCGGGGGCTCATGAGGTTCTATGCCTCTTGCTGAGACCAATTTGTATCCATGTTTCTTGGGCGGTGTTTGGTCGTTGAATGAACCATGATTTCAGAAACAACTTGTACGCACAGTGTAGGTACGGCAGGTACAGTGTAGGTACAGGAGAACATCGTGACACACATGAAGCCATGTAGCCCCAGGGCCCTTGAATTACGAGTATTATGGTCGATCCAGCTTCTGCAACTCGTACATAGTCTTTTTTGTTGCTGTTTTTGTTCGCGGTTTTAACGTCCACGGCACCGAAGTGATAATGGACGGCCCTGACGGGCGGGTTATGGGGGACAGGGAAATTCTATTGCAAAAGGGGTTACACGGAGGAGTACACCACAAATGCACTATATCTCTTTCATCCCGACGCACGTATTCCCCAAATTTTGGAGGCGTCATCTAACGACTATGCAGCTGTTGCAGGAGATGGATCGACCATGATAACTCAAGGGTAGTGCCAGATTAGCATGGCGCCGACAGGCGCCAAGCTAATCTGGCACTACCCTTGAATTATGGTCGACCCATCTCCTGCTGTCGTGCGTCAAGGCTGAATGGGTTAATTTATAACCCTTTTATACAGAGTCGACTAATAGCGAAACGTACGCTAGTAACTAGGTATGCACGGTGACCACTATTTGAACGTGTCCGCTACGGCAGGTTTGACTGTACTATGAAGAAAGTAGAAGACTAATATTGTACACTCACTATCAGCACAAAATACAAAACCTGGAGAAACGCAGCTAATTAAACCGCTTGACTGCCGAGAAAAAGTGAGCAGATCCTCATCAGCCCTTGCAACTGCATTTTCGGTAAACAATGTATGTACGTCGCACACCACTTTTGATGGCTTGATGTGACCAGCGATTTTTGGTAAAAAAAAAAAAAAAAAAGTCTGCACGTCGCAAACCACTATGTGATGGCTTGATATGACCATTTTTGGTAAAAATTGTCTGTACATCGCACACCACTATGTGATGGCTTGATGTGACCAGAGCGTATCCAAGCTCCTGTAACTTTTGCGGTTTGTGGTGGTTGAATAAACAAAGATTTCAAACACAGAGTGTACGCCAGTGGCACGAAACGGAATAATGCATACATATTCAGCTGGTTTGTATTTTTTTTTTTTATTCACGGCATTTACACCAAATAGTCCAACAAGGCAGACTATAAAAAAATCTCCATGAAATGTTCTTTAGTTGTTACATGGTAGTCGTAGTCTTAGTATGATGCAATCACACCAGACGCACGCACGTAGGGTTCTTGTAAAAGAACTTCACTCAGCTGCAACCCGTCACACGTGGCGTAAGGTTGTAGACCACACTGGAGCTGGAGTAACAGTTCTAACAATATTTTATTGCAGATATGCGATCTCTACACAATGCATTGACAAGGGCATTCACACTGATATGCAGTCTCCTCTACAATGCATCGACACTTGACATTGTCTCTCATACAATGTACACACATATTTCCTAACACCTTCCTTATACTATTACAGATTTCCAGAATAACCCAGCAAATTCGCACAACACAACCAATCAGAAAAAAAAAACACGAAACCAAAACTCATTAATATTCATGAAAAAGAACACACTAGAATGAACTACAAAATGCCACTACTATTTAAGTGTCTTTGATACAATGTTACGAAATGTAGCCGACACTTTGACGTCACATCTGAGGTCACTAGAAAGATCGCGACCCTGCTCGAACTTCCCAGTCTAATGTAGGCGAAACCTCGCGTCACAACAAAAATCGCTCGCAAGTCTTTGTGCAAAAGAAAATGAAGGCTACTAAAAAGGGGCGTTATTCTTATCCAAAACAACTCAAATAAATGTCGGGTCTTTCCTGTGATTAACATACACATGCTCTCAAAGAATAACACAACCACAAACGTAACAGATGTAAATAAATTGTATTACGATTATTTTATTCAACAGTTGCCAAATCATCTCTTTGAATGCCGAGAAAACGTCAACATCACACGACCGCAGTTGCGGGAGCTCATGAGGATCTAAACCTCTTGGTAAATCTACTTTGAATCCAAGTTTACGGGAACGCCTAGGGATCTCTGGCGTTAACACAGATTTGCGAAACACTATCCGCGTACGCTTGTAGTGAAGGGTTTAAACGATCCTATTTATTGTCACTTGCATGTACATGAAAAACTTACATAAGCAGCCTGTCGACAGTTAACGGACAGTGGGGGGTATGGTCTGCATGGACTGCGTGTACAGTTACTTGTGGCGGCGGCGGCCAACAACATCGCCAGCGACTCTGCAACAACCCGGCCCCTCTGAGCGGAGGTCTCAACTGCACTGGGAATGATGCAGAGACGGTCACTTGTGACGATACCCCGTGTCCAGGTAAATATATCTGCCATTTCTGCCGAACTCCCTCTGTCCGGGTAAACCGGCCTGTCTTTCTCAATGCCTATATGTCTGTCTGTTCTGCGCTGTGCTGGGAACGATACAAGGAGCATACCAGTAAACCAAGGTCCTTGGGCCCACGACGGACGCAGTAGGACCGCGCACAGGTCCGTGTGCGGGGGCCCACTGCGCCGCCGTGGGCCAGAAGACGTTTTGCTACTGTGACCCCTTCTCTCCAGGTACATAGTTTAATTGCCTATCTCTCCGACTCTGTTACGAATGACTCCCAACAACGTACAAGAGCGAACTCACGGCTCATAACCGAATTCTACAATAAGAATAGACAACACTGCAATTCAAACATCTCCAAGAGAGATAGAGTATCATGACCCCCCCAAAAATTAAAAAAAAGAGAATAAAAATAAATAAATAAATAATAAATAAATAAATAAATAAATAATAAAAAATAAATAAATAAATAAAATAAAAAACTTCTCGTCTTCCTTTAGTTTCTCACGGCTAGGGGTGAATTAGTGAGGTGAGAGGAAAGAAATGATGGGGAATTCGCACACTCGAAATCAGTGCCGTTCCAGTGCAATAATAAAAAAAGACCCAGTCGGAAAGCACAAACCTTTGAACTTCACAATAACATACGCAACAGAAAAATATCAGTCGAATGCGGTTGCAGTCTGCAGAATCACCGGATAAAATACGAAGTGTGTTTTTTGTTCTTGTTGGTTTTGTATGGAAAAGTAATTCTGCCGACTGCTTTGTTGTTATTACTAGTGAGGTTTCGTTTACGACGAATCAATGACTCCCAACAACAAACAAGAGCGAACTCACGGCTTATAACCGAATTCTACAATAAGAATAGACAAGACTGCAATTGAAATATCTTCAAGAGGCGTAGATTATCATGACCCCCCTTCCCCCCCCCCCTCTCCCCGGGCCGACGAAGATCTATACCTCTGGGAGATGTTTGCACTGCTGTTTATGCCTAACCCAGTGCGCAAAGGCCATCGGGCGACCGTTGACCCGTGCACGGGCCAACAACCGCCGACGTCGGCCCGATGACCTATTGCGCATTGGTATGGTACGAACTGGTTGTTTTTGCTCTCGTTCGTTGTTGGTAGTCGTTCAATGCAAACAAAACCTCGCTATTGACGATACAAGGTTTACAACAGAGTTACAGCGTATTTCCCACGATCGTCTGCTACACCGCCCAGCAACCAGTCGCCTGAACACTTCATCTCGCTCCCAGCTCTTCTGTGCTAATGGTGCTCCTAGCATATTTCACTACAGAGAAGAAGGACCCTGCTCATAAGTAAAAAATAAGGCGCGGATAGTATTCTCATTAGGCTTCTGATAAAATTAGGATCAACAAATGAACCGATGATAAAGTAAAGGAGCTTGCGGATCCGTCGAAGAGTCAAACAGGGAAAGGTGGGTTTTTTTTTTGCACATTGTCCATTCTGCCCTGCCAAGGCTGAAAGTCTGTTTTAGTGACAGATAACCCTTTCCCTGCCAGTGGACGTACATCTTGTGTCTGAAATCTTTGTTCATTAACCCATTCAGCCCTGACGCACTACAACAGGAGATGGGTCGACCGTGATAATTCAAGGTTAATACCAAGCTAATCTGGCACGCCCTTTAATTATCATGGTCGATCCATCTCCTGCAACTGGTGCATAGTCATTAGATGGCGCCTCCAATATTTGGGAAATACGGCAGTCGGGCTGAATGAGTTAAACCCCCAAAACCAACAGCCACAACCGTCCAAGAAACAAGGATACGACGTGGTCTGAGCAAGAGGCAGAGCTGCGGGGGCTCACGAGGGTCTAGGCGGTGCTCACCTTTTCTCGGCAGCAATGGTCATTGCATTACATTGAAAATCAGTTGTTGTTGTTGTTGTTGTTGTTTTTACCCATTTAGTCCTGCAGCTGGAGATGGATTTATCTTGATAATTCAAGGGTAGTGCCAGTTAGCTTACCGTTCAGGCGCCAAGCTAATTTGGCATTACCCTTGAATTGCCAAGGTCAAACCACCCCTGCAACTGTTACATAGTCGTTCAGTAACACTTCCAAAATTTGGGGCTAAGAGGATTTACCCCCCCCCCCCCCCCCAATAAAAAAAAAACAGAAAAAAAAGTGACTTACTGCATTGTGTACTCACAGACAACATCAAAAAAAATTTCTCGTTCGGACACAACTCTATAAACGTACAGGAAGTGACTTCTTGAGACCGTTTTTGTATCTCTTCTTTGGTGCCCCTCTGTCTCGGTGTCCAGTGGCGAGCTCGCCGAACAGAGTGATCTTGGGTAGGCGATGATCCTCCATCCTGGAGACGTGCCCCGCCCAGCGAAGCTGTGTCCGTAGAAGCAAAACCTCGATGCTTACAGTTTCCGCCTGTTCAAGGACCTCGACGTTGGTGACATAGTCACTCCAGTGAATGCTGAGGATGGTACGCAGGCAGCGCTGGTAAAAGCGTTCGAGGAGTCGTAGTTGGCTGCGGTAGAGGGCCCAGGACTCGGAACCGTACAGCAGGGTGGTGAGGACGACAGCTCTGTACACGCTGATCTTGGTGCCTTTTTTCAGCTGTTGATTGTGCCACACCCGCTTGAATAGTCGCCCGAAAGCACTGTTCGCTTTTGCCAGCCTGTTGTCCAGCTCCTTGTCCAGCTTGGCGTCTGACGTGATGATGCAGCCAAGGTAGGTAAACTGGTGTACAGACTTCAGTTCGGACTCGCCGATGGTGATGTGGGGAGGGCGATGCTCTTCCTTGGGTGCCGGCCGATGAAGGACCTCTGTCTTTTTCAGACTGACCTCAAGTCCAAAGAGCTGCTTCGTCCTGATCGATGAATAAAGCAATAGAAAAAAATACGACTGAAATATGATGCTCTAACTTGATCCGTGTTGATGTAAACAATATTTTTAAAATGCGACTGAAATATCATGCACATGGTAGTCATTTTCGCCTGTTGTTACGACCTTTGTGAGAATTTGAACATTGTCAAAAAGTTCGTGGATAAGCCTACTCCTTGCAATCTAGGCGTTCGTCATAATGCTCACGGAGTGATGGAGACTGTATGATTTTTGCGACAACTTTTACAGATTCTGAAACTCTACCGATTAGACCCTTCACTGCAGAAAAAAGGTGAACACGATCCAACTGCATGAGACATAAATCCTTATGAGCCCCCGCGACAACGGGGACTCATGCGGATCTATGCCTCGCGCTGAGACCATGTTTCATGGACGGGTTTGGTTTTTGGTCGCTGAATTAACCAAATAAGATTTAGAAACAACAACAACAAAAATCAGTGTATGTGTAGTGGCTTAAGAGCCAGATAACACCACCTGTTTTAGAAACATGGATATAAATGCAACTTTTAAGAGACACTGATATTCATGAGTCCCCGCAACTGCGGGGACACGTTATGATCTGTTTCTTGCCTCTGCGTCGGATTTGCGGCGCCCCTTTCCATATGCGTAACTCCTGTAGAAGCTATGTTTGCATCAACCAAAAACTTTTATAAATGTCTCACAAAACTTGTGTATAATTTTGGGTGTCTGAAAAGTGTGTTTGCGCACATTCTCTCTTTTAACTCATTCTCGGCCAGCCACATCCGGATGCGGCTGACCGCAAATGAGTTAACGTGGAGGTGGAGACTGAAGGGAGTGTACAGGAGCTATGTGGCATTTGTTACATTGTCTCAAAGCTTGTTACATGGAGTCTGAAAATATGCTTTAACGACCCTAATACGATACGGGTCTCTAATTTGCTCCACGCTAGCAACACTGTTGAATAAGGACAGCATAGGGTAAAAGTACTTTCATTTCAACGTCAAAAAGGTCTAAAATGATACATATTCCATTGATGCAATATTAATCTACAGCGTTAATATTATATTGTGTTGTATAATATACGTTGACATGTTGCTTGTTAATCTGATATCATTCACATATTTACAACTCCATCACTTTTATTGACAACTGTGTGGGATGGATCGACCATGACAGCCAAACTGTAGCGAGTGCTGTAGCTTGTGAAATAAAAAGTGAGATTGTATTAGGCTGTAAATGTTTTATTACGCCCAGACATTGTGTTCAGATTAAACCAGTAATCCTTGGATATGTGAATCGATCATGCCAGTTCAAGGATGAAACAAGAATAGCTTGGCGCTTCGAAGCGCCACGCTACTCCTGCTCCTTTCTTGAACTATCATGGTCGATCTATCATTTGTACTGTACTGTAGTCTACCTTGATGAAATGTTATTGGCAGTGCCTGATTACACACGCGCGCTCGCGCGCGCGCACGCACGCACGCACGCACGCACACCCACACACACTCACACTCACAAACCCACGATAGTTTACATCACCGATAACATCGAATACAATAATATTTGTAATATATACAACACAATTTCAAATTATTATACAAAAGCAGCAAATGCAAATTTCTGTGACACTTTATTTGATTGCTTACAAAGCGGCAAACATTTCCCAAATATAGAATTTAAAAAAATAGAACCCCAAAAATGATCTCTCGCGATCACAGATATCTAAAAAGATACTGTGTCTGGCATGATCAGTAACAGTGTTTAGCTCATTCAAGGCGCCTCGCATCAGAAGCTACAAAAGTGTCGTATGGCGGTGCCGGCGGCAACGCTGTAAGACCCTTCCGCAGCTATTGATGCGGGGTCCCTTGAATGAGTTAATGAATTTAGTGCAGAGTTGTAAAGAACCTATAGACCACGTGACTACTCAAGCCTCTGCAGATTTTGTCCACATTGCATTAGTGGGGTTTCGTTAGTGAGGTTTGAGGTTTCGTTTGCAACCAACGACTCCCAACAACGAACGAGCACGAAGTCACGGCGGATAGCATGCTTGTGCAATAAGCATTGTCAACACTCCAAAGATGGATAGATTCTCATGAGCCCTCATGATACATGAGGATCTGTGCCTCTTGGAGATGCTTGGGGTGTTGTCTATGCTTATATACTGGATGTCTGCTGTGACCTCGCTCTATTTAATTTTTCGGAGTCGTTGGATGTAAACATAACTTCACTTATGACACAAATAACATGACATCTGTGGTGAAAGGCCGGTCTGAGCAACACTGAGATGATAATCAGGTCAATTTTGAGTATTTGAATAGTACGGAGTGTTTTAAATACTCAGCGGTTTTTTTAAAGTTCATTTCATTTTACTTTTCTTTTTCTTTCGCTTCATTTTATTTAACCAATTTAGCCCCGACGCCGTACAGCAGGAGATGGATTGACCACGATAATTCAAGGACAGTGCCAGATTGGCTCAGGTGTCAAGTCAATCTGGCACTAACCTTGAATAGATCATGATCAGTCCATCTCTTGCCACTGGTACGTAGTCGTTTGGCAACACCTGCAAACTTTGAGAAATGTGGACGTGAGGCTAAAATTAATGGGTTAAATTCAACACAGGAGCCAGAAATCATGAAGAAGGACTGTCAACATGTAAAACTACTTCACTGGAACTGCAAATCCATTTCAACAGATCTCCCATCTTGGGAAAGTCCTATTTAACAGTCGAATTACATTATTTTAAAGTACAATTACGCGTCAATTTGTAGACACATTTCAGCACTATTTGTGTTTGTTATGACTTGTCGACACACGTAATGAACGTTAACAGCAGTATGGACACCCAGCACAAGCACACGCGTAATCGCACTTATTTATTCTGCGCTGCCGCTCGCGTGTCAATCTATTTTTAGCTGTTATTAGTAACGATATCGTTGTATTTATAGAACGGAGTGGAGTCATTGTCAGGTTATTTGATATAAAGACGACGTGTGCTGAACGGGATTCTCCTTTGTTTAAATGAACCATAACTAGACCTGTGTATAGCTTTTCACAACCATCTGTTACAGAAATGTATCTTTGAACAGCTACGGCGGTAGCGGGCCTCTAAGCGTTAAAATCCTTAAATGTCGAAGGTGAAAAACTCACAAAACGTCAAGGATATTATTATCCTTCTTTCTATAATCGCAATACATCAAGTAACGGTGTGATTTCACATTATGGGATTAACAAATTATTTGAATCTTGAACGATATTCATTCCGATGTCAAACAAATTATCAAAACAAGTGATTTAAGTGAACATCAGGCACTGGTGTTCGCTGAATCAGCGTATTTTCATCACGATGTATGCCCCCTTGACAGTCGCCATTTTGGCATTTCTACATCAGAATTTTGAAAACAAAAACCAAACAGACTGAAAGCCAAGAAATCATCACACCATACAAGTTTTAGTCACTTTCAACATCATAAATTGAACTTCCGCTCTGATAAAAAATCACCATGAAATCGAAAACGACTGTCATTGCAAAGCAAAGAGAAATACCAAACGTGCCATGCACCTTATCATTTACCCATTTAGCGCCAAAAGCCTAACAGCAATCCATCTCCTGCAACTGTAACATAGTCCTTAAGTAGCACCTTCACAATTTTAAAATGCGGCCGTGGGGTTAAATGGGTTAAACCTTCGTATCCACGACATGCACGTGCAGTTTGCTTTCTCCTAATGTTTGTAGTTTTTTAAAGACCCATCAACTTCTTAAATCATCGTATTAAGAATACAATATACACTGTCAGCACATTTTTCCGTTTAGTCAAACAAACACTTGTGCAAAACACATCATGAGAGAACTGTACACCACAATTCGTTATAACCATTTGCGTGGAATTTACTGGAATCATCGCGACTAAAACCGAGATCGACACGCAAATGGATAATATTTATATCCGGTACGTTGAAATTCACAAGTGTTAGTGGTTGCGGTTTCTCTTGGAATGTACTGTATATTTTTTTTTAAAGAGAGACTGCCCGCGACACTCGCAAAACAGGCAAGAATTTAAAAAAACAAACTGTACAAAAATAGAACTTGGACAATTCCCCCACCACCCTCCTTGTTCTTCCCCCCCCCCCACCACCCCCCCTAACCCCCCCCCACTCCCCCCCCCCACTCCCCCCCCCCCCCAACCTTCCCCAGAGTGAAATCACCGCAAGGTAGAAGCACTTCCACTGCTGAAGTATTCATTATTTTAGTCATCACAAAATATTTTTCTGTAACCAACAATTTAATGATACACCTGATATCCTTATAACTGGAGAATTTTACAAAAAATATCTACAAAAACGTTCAAAAAACTTTGTCTTTTTCAGTCTCTCTACACCATTTCTCAATGGTCTGGCTCTATTCGATTTTCCCCTGGTCGTCCGTTCTCAAGGCAACTGGAGTCCCCTTGTCATTATTACCAAAGTAACATGTGATAAGTAGACTCCCTTATTACATGTTACGATGACAACGTTACTCGCTGAGCAAAGCGTTCTCCCCAAAATATATCTTTGGCCAATCACAATTCTCAGTACAATCCTACCCTAATCTTCTTTCAGTCAAACCTCTAAACAAAACTATGCCAATATACAATTTAGAGGGCTACACAACAAAAAGAACTATATGTAGGTGTTCTATGATACGGCTGATACCAGTTTCATACAAAACATAACTGAATAATTGGATAAGTTAGATAATATCAACGACAGGAAAATTCAACTGAAATAAAGACTCTATCACCTACTGACAGTTAAGAAACGAAAAGCTGGATAAATAATAATACAGGGGGTTACGCAACAAAATAATGATATACACGCATTGTGTTTGGCCTATATTACCAATTCCATACAAAAGAATGACTGAAAATGTGTTGAATAAAAAAAATACTGGCGAGGGAATTTCAAGGCGAATGCAGTCAACCACGAGGTTGTTGACTGGTAGTCGGAAGTATGGAGATTTACGTCCATTGAACATCTACGTCTCGGGTCCGGTCAGAGGTGTCAATGTCGGAGGTAAGTGTTCCGAGCTAAAGCCCTCGACTCTTACCTCCGACATTGATCCCCCCTCCAGACGACAAGAACCACTGGCAAAGCCTAACTCGTAATACAACTAATAATGTGTATATGCATGAATTCATATGTTCTAGTATAACCATGATAAAACTGGGAAATACACGAGACATATTGTTTATCTCATAACATTGAAAATACAGACATATTTAAAGCAATTTAAAAAAAAAATCAAAGTTGAAAAGCCGCTGAGAATCTATACCTAAATGTAATGCAAAAAGTATTAAAAAAATTAAGGACTGTAAACAAGTAGTAACAAGAAAGGCGAAGCCCTTATGGCTCAAGTGGATGACCGATCCACACATGTCTGACAATAAGTAAGCGATGGCTTCTGCACTAACAAAATCCATGTTTTTTTCAAAATTTAATCAATTTTACACATCTCTCAAACCCCCGTGACCCTTGACCTTTGCGGTGAGTCGACAAAATTAGGATACATAGGAAGGTCTTATCATCAGCTACCTGTGTGCCAAATTTGATTGAAAAGTTTGCAAAAATGTTGATAACGAAATTATTGGCATTTTATACACATTTGTCGACCTCTTGTGACCCTTGACCTTTTCCGACGGGTCATCCAAATTTGTATGCATAGATAGGTCTTACCATTAGGTATCTCTGTAGCAAGTTTGGGTTTGAAATTGTGAATAGTAATTGAGAAAAAAAAATATTGTCAATATGGTCCCCCACCCGGGTCTGCCCTGGGGGACTTGGGTGGGGTAACTAATTTTTAGTTCCCAGGGTCACCCTGGTCAGCCCCACAGGGTGGGTTTTCCTCTCTATTCTGGGGCATGTGTTTCTGTCTACCCTTGGTCCATTCACCTGTATTTTTCTTTTTTAAAACTCTCTCTACAGTCTGCGCTGCCTGTAGCTCTTGATATTGGATGTGTGTTGCTAAATGGTCTTAGCTTTATTTAGGCCCCATGTGTTAGGTTTATTTAACGTATTTGACCGGCTGGCGACATACATTCAATGTTCTGTTTAGTTTTTTTTTTTTTTTTTTTTCACAAGCAGTGCAGGCACGTCCTGAGAAAGCCTTGTTGCTGTCGGGACGTTAAGCAATGTACAATCAATCAACCAATTGTCAATATATGGCCAAACGTTTTACCTATTTCCTGAGCTCTTGTGACCCTTGAACCATCAGGTGTCTCTGTAGGAAGTTTGGGTTTGAAGTTGTGAATAGTATTTGAGAAAAAAAAATCTTTTGTCAAAATATGACAATTGTGTACCTATTTCTTGAGCTCTTGTGACCCTTGACCTTTCCGAGGGATCAACCACATTAGTATGCATAGAAAGGTCGTACCATCAGGTATCTTTGTACCATGTTTGGGTTTGAAGTTGTAAATAGTATTTTAGAAAAAATAAATTATGTTCAAAAATAGCTATTTTTGATATATTTCATGATCCTCTGTGACCTTGACCTTTGTGAGTGGTCACTGAAATCGGTATGTTTAGAAAGGTCTTCTCACAAAATATCCTTGGGCCTAGTTTGAAGACTGTGAACAGTCCCCCGAGAAAATGCCAACGTTAAAGTTCACCACAGACGACGGACGACGGTGGACAGACTGCGGACGGACGACCACTGGCCCAGAACATACTCACGTTTGCTTCGCACTGTCTACTTCGCTTATAATAAGCTCGGATATCATAAAAGTCGGATACAACAACACATTTTCAGACGCCCCAATAACACTCTATGTAAAATGCAAACTTTGTTTATAACAAACTTCTGGTATAAGGGTGGGGGTGCCAGAATAGCTTGGCACCTGTGGCGCGAAGCTATTCTGGCACCACCCTTTAACTAAGATGAAAGCCGTGAGATGATCTGCTCGGCGTTTAACCCAAATAACTAACTAACTAAGATGATTGATATAATTGTATCTTAATCTGTAACGTAGCCTGCACAGGACAAAAATACATCTTTTAAATAAAAATAAATCCGCCTAAAGATGTAATGGGGGTTATCTCATTGAAAACAACGGCAGTATTTTCCAAATTTTGGAGGCATCTACTATCGACTATGCACCTGTTGCAGGAGATGGATCGACCATGATAATTCAAGGGTAGTGCCAGATTAGCCTGGCGCCTACAGGCGCCAAGCTAATCTGGCACTACCCTTGAATTATCAAGGTCGACCCATCTCTTTCTGTAGTGCGTCAGGGCTGAATGTGTTAACATGTCCATTCTGGAACTCAGGTTGTAGGAAGAAGGCGAGTATATATATATATATATATATATATATATATATATATATATATATATATATATATATATATATATATATATATATACAAACGAGAAGGTCCACTTTCGTCTAAAATAATGCTATTTGGGATCCATAGTTGGACATGTGCAGATAGAGCATTTGGGTACGGTTTTAGGTGGACAGATCTGAAAAGCGTGTGCAGGTAATATGCTTGTCAGGCAGTTTTTTTTATTATTATTATTTTTTTTTTTTTTTTTTTGGGGGGGGGGGGGGGGAATAACCCGCGACACTGACCAAAAAGATGTGTTACTATCTTATGCGACATAAATAACTGCGGAATTGTCCCCCTTTTTAAGTAAAAAAAAGTGTCTCAGTAACATTCTCGTGCGCCTAATGGAAAAAAACATTACTTGTGGTCAACTAGAACAAGATGAAAAACACGCTGCTGTACTGGAAACCTTCATTCATACAAAACACAAGCAAAAAATTAAAAGGGACAAAATTAAAAGGTGTACGAAAACTACGAGTAAGGTGTTCACGCGAAAAACTGGAAACTAAACAAAAGCAGATACAGAAAGTGTTGCGAATAATGCTAACCCAGAAATGTGCACAATAATTTTGCCAACAGTGTTCACACTCTCATGACATAAAGCAAGGATGGTAGATGATTATAAAGATAACATTAACTCTTCTGTTCTCACAATAATTCACTGGCATGTCTTACTGCCAACAATAACCCCTTAACTCATTCAGCCCGACGCACTTACTTTCCAAAATTTGGAGGCGTCATCTAACGACTGTGTACTGGTTGCAGGAGATGGATCGACAATGATAATTCAAGGGTAGTGCCAGATTAGCTTAGCGCCTGTCGGCGTCAAGCTAATCTGGCACTACCCTTGAATTATCCTGGTCGACTCATCTCCTGCTGTAGTGCGTCAGGAGAGAAAGGAACTATGGGTGGTTTTGGACAATTTATATCGATTCCAAATTTCCAGGATTTTTTGATAACAAATCGCTCGTTTAATAACAAACCCCGTTTTTCTAGGTTTCTCCTTATTTTTTTCAGTAAAATAAAGGTTTCCAAAATCAATGACATTTAAAATTATTATTTTTTATTATAAAATGAATCAAGACGAATTACTTCTTCTCAATGATATCAATGCTGTAGAAAACAAAGACTTAGACTCGAAAAAACAGCGTCTTTTGTCTGTTGTTGTTTCTGGAAAGTCAAAAGCGTATCTCGGAAAACAATACATGACAGAAGACATAGAATCCCTCACCGCTGACGAGCTAATCAAACTTCATGCTAAATATGAAAACCACATTGCTTCACTAATGACACGTGATTTAAGTCGATCTCTAGTATGCCTATACACAAAAGCAGTGAGTCACTTTCTACCTGTGGATAGTGACAGACTTTCACACGACCTTGAAAGCAATCCTATTGTTTCAAGTTCAATTGGCAAATTAGCATGTGTCATGTTTTACAAGTTTGGAAATTACCTTGCACCTGTTGTAACATTGCTTGTTACCGGGAGTCATATTGATTTCTCAAAAATAAATTTTACTGCAGAAGAAAATGGACGAAACCCAGACGACTCCACAACCGAACCCCAGTCCAGTTTTGACACAGGTTCAAACTGTGACGAAGACTAAAAGTCCAGGCAGGGTTGAGGCTGGAAAAAGATTAGCCGAATATAATAGGCAAAAAAAATTACAGCTTCAAGCACAAACAGAAAAGGCTCATGTAACTGACCCGTCGTTAACACCATCAGGACCTGTGTCACCACTATCACACCCTCATCAAAGTGAGAGACAAACAACTAAGTCTAACCCTGACCCCGAACCTCAATCAACAAAATATATAGTTGCCGGATTTGTTGTCGGATTTGGTTACGTAGGTTATCAATTATACAAAAAATACAAACCACAGACTCGTACAGTGACCAAAAAATCAGACACTCCAAAAACAAAACCAGAAGTCGCCACATTACCAACAATATCCAAAGCCGTTGACCCATTTTATATGCAGTAAATAAAAATATTATTTTAATTTTTATTGCCTTAAAAAATGAATGACTCAAAGAACATAATGAACCTTGTGTATCACTCTGCCGTAATCAGTGGATTAGCAGTAGCTTATTCTATGCTGGGGAAAAGTCTACTCAAAATGAAATCAGCAGACCTCAGTAGACTCGATTTTGAAGACAGCGCTAAGCTAATTGTAGTTGTCACAGCGTCGATTGCGACAAAAGATTTTCTTGTCAAGCAGGGAATTATTCCCGAAAATGTTTCTATGTAAATAAAAATAATATGGCGACGATAGCTATTATGATTGGTGGAGCGATGGTTAACGCATTGGCTTTCAGTGGCTCAAACTATCTCTTTTCAAAAATGGGTAGAGAAGAATCTGCAGAAGAAATGAAACGTCACAATGAGGCATCAGAAAAACTTGCTCAAGCCCAGCAGGAATATGAAAAGAATAGAATTGAGAAACTTGATTTCATCAATGAAAAACTCAGGCTTGAAGGCCACGCAAAACATACGTTTTCAAATACAGACGAAGCAATCAGGGAATACTATCTTGTCACAGGTGAAGACATGTCTATCCCGAAACCAAAACTAAGTGACTATTACAAACCGAGTACACAACAAAGAAACGGGGAGATAATCTTTGTTCTAGTGGGAATGACATTTGTTTATTTTACAGGAGTTTTCATTGCTAGAAAAAATGGCAGCCGAAAATAAACTATCGAAAATATATTACTCTCCATCAGGCTATTGGAAAGGGCAAACAGCTATTGAAAAATTACATGCCGCTGTGGGCGGAGATATAACACTCAATCAAGTCAAACAATGGTTACAGAGACAAGCAATTTGGCAGATATATCTCCCTGCTCCAAGAAAGATAACAAGACCCCATTTCCAAAACACATCACCAAATGACACACACCAAATGGACCTCCTGTTTCTTCCACACGATACAATAAGAAAGAAACGATACAAGTACGCATTAACTGTTGTTGACATAGCTTCAAGGTATAAGGACGCTGAACCCATATCTGACAAAACTGCTAACACAGTTGTGAATGCTTTATCTAGTATCTATAAAAGAGGCCCTCTGAAATACCCCAGACTTGTGCAGGTCGATGACGGATCAGAATTCAAAGGCGCAGTTAATCAGTTATTTGCGAAGCACGGCGTAATAGTCAGACGAGGCATTCCAGGTGTACACAGATCACAGGCAATTGTAGAGAACTTTAACAAACAGTTATCAGAAAGACTTTTCAGTTACCAGTATTCTAAGGAACTCATGCATGACACCCGTAACACTGAATGGGTAAAGAGATTACCACATGTGATAAAAGCAATGAACAATGAAGGACACCCAAAACATGCTGATGCTATTAAATTGAAAACAATTACAGAGCCAAAAATAGGACCAACCCCGGCACCAGACACAAGTTTATTTACTAAACAGGTGAGATATTTATATCAGCCAGGGGAGGCTGAGAACGACGACAGACGCAGGGCAACAGACCCCATCTGGTCAACGTCCGTTCATAATATAAAAAAAATAATTCCCGGTCCTGACGGTCCTGGCGCAACAATATATTATCTGTTCGACCCTGCACCCCAGAGGGCATTTGTCAGAGAAGAATTACAGATTATTCCCCCAGACACCGTTACTCATTTCAGTAACTAACTCATCAATTAATTCATCAACCAGTTCATCGGCTATGTCTTCAGATAACTTGAGCCTGTAATGGCCTGGTGCATAAGCTTTTTCCTTGGTGTGAAACACTCTTTTCGTGTCTCCAACTGCCAGTGACTTTTTGTGTGTTTGGATCATTTCAAGATTATGTTTATTTGATCTCAGTGACTTGTTTGGATAATCAGGCATCAATGCACCGTCTAACACTTGCTTGTAATGTTCATGACGAATGTCTTTATTTTTTATTGCTGTTTTTTTAATTCCTTTGGCTTTCGACTGACTACCTTTCTGGTGCAGTATAGAATACATTTTTGACCTCAGTCCAACATACTCAACTATAGGCACACCATTCAGTTCATCTTTAAACTTACCAGGCACTTTCTTGTTTTGTGTGCTAAACAGCGGGTGATCTTTAGGGTAATCAGATGTGTCATACACGTGTAACTCTGTTTTCATGTCTTCATAAAAGTCTTCAGTACACACATCATAGAGTCAGTGTCAGTGTATAACAATAGACACTCAGGATACTTTGGCTTAAAGTAATCATAATAAAATTCAAGCATCAACAGTTTTGACAACTCAAGAATTGCCATACCAATGAATACTGGCTTGTCCAGTTTAACAATCTTTTTTTTGAGTGACACTGCATACAATGATGGATGAAACTCTTTATACCCTGTGTACTGTGGCTTACCTGTAAGTGTAATTGCACCTGATTCAGTTGTGACCAGTCTCACATCTTTTCTGTGATGAGGATTTTCCATTGTCTTGCCAAAACAGGCATTGTTCATAAGCTTAAAGAAGTCTTTGTCAAATGCAGTGTTGCCGTCTCTGGCACGCAATGTTGTGTTCTTCATTATGTAATCTTTCATGAAAGCACTCTGATCAAATTGAATTCCTCTGTGAACTTTCTTTAGTACTAACCCGTGTCTGATGTAAAACTGTAACAAGCGATAGTGGCAAACGTAATTGAATTTATCATTCAGATTCGGTACAAGTTTAGTGTCTTCTTTTTTCCCCGTCATACTCATTTTCTCAACGGCTAAGGGATAATCATTATGGTAATCGTGTAGGTGGTGTGGGTACTCCAGGTCGACTTCAAAGATCCAACCCTTCGCATCGTTTCGGTCAAGATTCATAATATTGTTTGTTAACCCTGTTACATCATACTGTGACAAATCATACAGACAAAAGTTTTTCAAGGGCAATAACTCACACATTGCCCAGCCATACAAATTGTTAGCGTCTACATAGGTAATGAATGACCTTGACCTTGAGGGGTCAAACCCAAGGTCACCATGAACGTCCAGATATTTGTTGTTGGCTCTGGCATAATTATTTGCTGCAATACTAATACCACCTCTCAATCCACGTTCCACCATTTCACCCATCGTACGATCAGACAACAGGTCTATAGATATCTTACTGGATTTCAAAAATGCATCCCATGTCATGCCAGGACTAGTTATGTAACAAGCCGGGTCAAGCTTGTAGTGTAACAAACCCTTTTCACGGTAACTTTCAAATACGTCTGCTAGCAAGCAAACGTCAGCTTTCAAGTACTGATCGTGGTAATCACCAATTGTCTGACACCCTAATTTACCCCACGCATCAAGTGCATGTTGGTATTCAGAGTCAGAAATACCTTTTCCAGTTAGTGTAGAATAAAATGTCTCTTTTGGTGGCAGTCTTGTTTCTTCAAACACAACCCAGTGATCAATGTACTCATATGGATAAACACCTTTCTTAATCAAGTCTGGCTCAAAATATTTACTCGTTATTGGATACTCAGTCAGTCCTTCTGCAAGACTAGCCAATCCTAAAGATAAATGTTGCATGGAGTCATAAAATGATAATTTGTCTAACCTAAAAGTCAAGTATTTCTCAGTTGTCTGGGCAATGCAACTTATGTTTTTGTACGACTCATCCACAGCCTGCATGATAATGTGTGAATCATATCCTTTGAGATTGTGAAAAAAGATTGGTAACTTATATGTCTTAGGATCTGTTTTTAATAATAAGTTACAATTGTTATGTGCGACACCTCTGTAACACCCAGTTATGTGATCATGGTCACGAACTTTATCACATCCTAAAGGCTGTTCACAAATCCAACATGTCTCAGCTGTATCAAATTTTAGTTTGTCTTCTTCTGTCATCACCAAAGGCATCTGGCATGTTGTGAGATACTGTACTACCTGACTATACAGATGTCTCATTTCTGTTAAAAACAAACATGCTGCATTTTCACCCCTGTAGATAACAGGCTCTGAATGAAGACCGTCTGACCTAACAAGAATGTATCCAAAAGAACACACCACTTGATCACTGAGTTTTATAGTCTTTGGTAATGACTCTGGAACAGGACCTTTATATGGTACAACCAATGATTCAAAATCTGCATACACTACAAACGGCAACTTTTGCTGATTCCCATAGTTCTTAAAATACAATTGACTACCAGGATCAGGGTACTTAAGTACAGTTTGTATGTCATCAGCTGATCTACAGTGTAAAACATGTTTGTGTGCCACTGCAATAGAGGAGAATCTTTGTAAACATTTTTTACAAACTTCCTGTTTGCCATTGTGTTTTGTTGTATGTCCATGAATTAGACGTGACATATTTCTGATAATTGTGTAGTGAAAGTTATTGTCATCACCGGTAGGACCGATTAGCAACATATCAACATGTCTATCTTCTGACTGCCCATATGTTGGTGCAATTGGGGACACTCTAATTGGTTGTAACTTGTTCTCAGATTCATTATCCAACACATACACATTTACAGATATACCAGGATTTAGTTTTTCAAACAAGTCTATGTCCTCTATTTTAACAGGGAACTCAATGTCACTGAAGTTGAGTTCATTTACAAATTTGATATAGTTAGATACACGTTCAGGTTTTGACTTTACAAAGTGTAGTTTAGCAAGCACACACCACATGAAACAAAAATTGTCATTGTTCTGTATGTTAACAACAGCCTTTTTGTTTGCAACCTCTGTTGGCAATGGTATCCACGATTTACCTAGTATAGGATGATACCTTGACTGCTTTAATTGTAGTTCATGTACATGTCCTTCGTGCCAACCAGACCCCTTCATTTTTGCACTGTCAATTGCTTGGAGGAAGTCAGGTAATAGTCTGTCTCTAAACACGTTCTCCAATTCTCTTCTTGTGTTAACTGTGTGTTGTCTTGTTGATATATACGATACAATCACTTCACCGTCTACTCTAGTAAATTCTATTTTAGCAACAATCTGAATCTTCACACTGCCTGTAAGAAGATTATCTTGTATGACAGAAAAAGAGTTTTCTATTGATTCATAGACATTATTAGTATTAGATATAGGCAAGTTTGTTGTGTGAAACACGTTTCTTAAACCAGATGAGCCAGGGTTTGATGGGCCAGGGCTTTGTGAATTGTCCGTCATTTTTATTTGACCGACAAAATAATAAAATAAAAAATATTACCGCTGGCTCTGCTTGCTCACCTTGTGTAATACCACTTTATTAACTGTAACACTGTCAATATAAACATTTAGTTTGCGTAGTTGCTTAAATATGCTATAACAAACTTCTCCTAACCAACCATAGTTGGTATCATCAACTTTAAAAGTAGGTGTCTTTAAATCAACTGTCATGCGCTCCACATCTGGATGCTCATGGACATAACCCAAAGTCACACTATATGTAGCATATATTTATGATGGTGCTGAAAGGCTTATGTAAGTCTGTTTGGGTGATATTAAGTCAGTAAAGTGCATAACATCTTTGAAAAGGTGTGTGAGATCAAGCACCTGTATGATTTGTCCGTCTGTCATTTTTATTGGACAAACAAATGTATAAATTAATTTACATCAATTTACTAACCCATACCCTGTGGCCTGATCTGTCTTTAAAATGAGCTTTAGATGCTTAGTTGATTTCAGTTTATTTTTTACATCATCCCGTTCATGCTTATTTGGGATGACGTCATTCTCTCTGAGACAGTCTTCAAAGCTGTCACGATCTTTACAGTAAAACAAACAGATAAACTTTAACTGTTCTCGAAAATCTTTCAGAACAGCATTATATTTTTGAGTGAGAATCCATACACTTACATTTGCATGTCTACCACTGAAGGCAAGTTCTGCTAGAGTGTTTCTCTTCTTGACAATGTCTTTCTCTGCAGAGCAGTCATCAACAATAAACAATGTTGACTGTCCTTCAAATTGCTTGTAAAAATATTGTAGGTAGTCATTCAGTTTCTTTTCAGGGTCAACTAAGTAAATGTTGTTGTCAGTCCAAATGAATAAACGGTTGTGATAAGCTTTGTTGTGTTTAATAGTAGGACAAAATATTACAATGTTTTCAAAATGGTGGATGTATCTTGTTTGTAATAGGTTAAGAACAAATTCAGTTTTCCCACACCCCGTGGCACCACAAAACAATCCACAGTGTGGGTCAAGGGTCATCAAGCTCCGGTTCATTTTAATACACAATATAATTTTAATATATGTGTCCACTCAGTCTACTGTCTTGTATATTGAGTTGTGCGTCATATATCAGGTACAAATATATATTTATGGCTTCGGCTTTTTCAACCTTCTTTTGTATCTGGATTGTTATTCCATCACTGCCGTTCTCAACAGTTCGACCTGACCCATGAAGGTAGTCGTCATCTGTACTACGAAGGTCTAGCCACAGTGCATACTTATTTGTAAGGTATTGTCCGATCCTTACGTCATACAGATGTAAATCTTTACACACAATGTTTGCTGGTTTATCTCTAATCCTTCCACCTGCAAAATACTTTGTGATCTCATCATAGTGTTGATAAGGTAACAAACCTGAAGCATACACTTGATTAGGACGGCCTTCAATTGTACAGGACAAATGTGTAATCTTAGGATTGTAGAATTTTTCTGAATCCCTTTTGTATGGACTCACCGGTTCAACAAACAACATAAGAATACCTTTAAGTGACCTGGCTGGTGTGTTCAAGTTTATATTCCACATTGGGTCGCTCTTGTCTTTGGGTATTAAACTATGTCTAATCACCCTGTCATAATAAATTGGAAGTCTTGACTGGTATTGATTTTGAATGAGTCTGGCTAGTTCAGTGTGTGTGACAATTTCATATTCCAAAGAAATGTTAGAGATCTTATATGTGGCATCTGTGGCAGATGATTTTATAACTTTGGAGTAGTCATTGAAAGTTAGTTCAAAGCTCAGACGGTCATTCAGTGCCCCTTGATAATAAGGCAAATGAGCTGTGAGGATTTCAAACTCAAGTGGAATGTAAAATCTGGTTCCATATGTTTCGGCCATTATAACGTCCTTGGCTACCCCAGTAGTTACCTTATCTGCTGCATTGATTCGAAGTTTACCAACATTATCAGATTGTATGCCTTGGTAAATACGATCTTCTCGTTCTTCTCGTGTGAGCCAAAGGTCTTTGTAACAGTAGAAAACATCTGAGTCATCAAGACTAAACACTTCCTGTCCTTCAAGTTTTACTTTAATAGTCCTAACAATTGCTCTGCCAAGATTGTCAACCAGTGTTCTGTTTACATCTGCGTCTGATGATAGTTCAATATTAGATGCTAGACGTGCAGTGCCAGGAACAATAACGTCACTGGGACCTAGGTTTGGAAACTTGACTGTAAGTGTTTGGTTCTGGTCTATGGTACTTGGATTGTTTGTGATGACGATTGATTGTCTAATGCCCTTAACACCCAGGGGCTCACGTAGTTTTCTGTATGGGTCTAACTTTGATCCGTAAGACTGTGTCATTTTTATTATGCACAATAAAAAATAATAAATTAATAAAACAATGGCCGGGGGAGGATTTAATCATGAAGATTTTGAAATGGATGACATGAATGTCTCAGATACCAGTATCACAGATATGACTGGAATGGTAACTAGTAGTAGTATGCATCATGAACTGTTAAAAGACAAAGTAAACTCATTTTATGATAGTGTTGGAGCGCGCCCAGATGTAATAGATCCTAATCAATTTGAATATGATAAAGGGCACTTATTTGTAAATACAGACAGAGGGAAAATATATCTAACACATAAAAATAATCCTTCTAAGTTTAGGGCTTTAAGTACAATTAAAGGTGAAGTCGGTGGTAACTCTAGGTTGGCAAGGTATCTTGGAATTGGAGGGTCTCCTGTCACGCCAAGACTGGCTAGTGTTCTTCACGACACGCAAACAAAATTACCAACAGGGCAACAAATTGAAATGGCACCTGTAACAAACCTACCAGAAATAGCAAACACAGTGATACAAGAAACCTCATTTACTGAAGGACAAATAAATGATGCTATGAAAACAATAGATGACCCACCTTTGTCAATGCGGGAGATTATAGGTTTGGATAAATCACTGCAGACGATAAGAGGTGAGATGGTAAACAATGTTGCCAAACTAGGAGAGCTTGATAAACACATAGAACATGAAAAAGAGAAACTGGCTACCGCAGACAATGGAAATCTTGACACAGAAATGAAAGAAAGAATCCAACACAGATTAAATGATTTGCAGATAGAAAGATCAGGACGGTTAGAAACAATTAGTATTGGAAGACAAAAACTGAAATCACAGGTCAACAGAATTAGAGAAACTATTCAGAAAATACTTCACGAAGACACAACTCTGGCTGAGAGACTGAAAACACTTTTCAGAGAACAGGGTATCACAATTGCTAGTTTAATTACAGCTCTGGGATTTATTATCAGTACTGTTGTGTTAGCTGTCTCCGGCAGTGGTGGTGGTGCACCCCCGGCACCGGCACCACCATCCCCGGGCCCCCCGGCTCCAACAGACCCAAAAGATTTACAGACGTGGGTAAAAAAACAGTTGTCTCACATATTAGACTTGCTTAAGAAATTGGCTGTGAAAGCAGTAGACGCGTTGCCCGGTATAATAGGCACTGTTGTCAGTTGGTTGATTAGTACAGCGGCAAAGGCAGTAGGGTTTATGGCAGAGCATGTGTGGATCTTTCTGGTTACAGTAGGAGGGTTGATGGTGGGCTATTTAATGAAACAGATAAAGAAGTAATACCCCTAATCCTGTTAGACCTATTACCAATGCAGTTCTCTCTGACTCATGTGTGTCAGGGGTTGACTGTACTGGTTGTATGAATGCCGGGGCCGGGGCTGGGGCTGGGGCCAGGGCCGGGGCCGGGGCCGGGGGTGTTACCGTCTGTAATGATTTTAATGGCTGTACATGTGTTGTTGTTGCTCCTAAGTTTACAGATTGATTAAGACCGAGGTTTTGACCAACACCTGCAACAATGATTTCATTATTATAATTTGTTATTGTACCCATTTGGAGTTAAAGGTCAGATGGTAACATGTATAACCCGATGCCAACTACAAAGTCAACTTTTGATCTGGCATATCTGAGTACGTCTTGATAGCGTTGTATGCTTGATGGGAGATCAACTGTTGAGTTAATTGAATCTTCAAGATTTGCAAGAAACTGTTTTTGTGCTTCAAATTTACCACTTCCATTCAAAATGTTTGATTTTGTTAGTGATTGTGCACCTAGTATACACCAGACATATGTTCTGATAGACTCATTGACGCGCTCGACTCCTGCTTGAGTAAACCCGTCAGATTTATCTAAAATAAATGTGGTCCAGGCGTTTGACTGTTTCTGCTCTATTGATCCTAACCAGACTTCAGATTTAGATGAGAATGAAGTGTAACCAGGGTAGTAATCTTGAGGGTATTGTCTGTGACTCATAGCATAATACAATGTGCCCATGCCTTTGTGATCATCAAGTTTTTGTGAGAAGTCATACTTGGGGCTTATGTTAAACTCATTACAAATCCGTTCAAACGCTTTCATATCCATAGGGTTGTTATACCTGTTGAAACTGGATTCAGTGGGTAGTGGTGTATGCAGTTCTGACAGTATACGTCTAAGCTGGTAGTACGTGTGAAAACGAAACACAGACTTAATCAGTTTGTTTGAGTGATTCAAGTGGTCTGTAAAAGAAACACCACAGCCTGTAGTTGAACATAGTATGGCAAAGTTGAGTTGATTTTGAAACATCTGTAGTGGGCTAGAAGTCCACTTTCTTGCAGTAGAGTCATCTGTTATTGGAGGGTTTAGGTAATGGTCAAACGGATTGGGTACTTTGACTTGGAATAAATCTTGTTCAGACACAGCAATATCAAGCTGGTTTAGTTGAATTGTTTTCTGTTCATAAGTAGGTGCAACATTGTATTTAGCATCCACATTAAATTGAAATGCGTTTGTTGTGGTAATGGTTGGTGATTTAAATTCCATCCTTCTTTTTTATGAGATAATAAAAATGTTTATTTCCTTAACAAATCTTGACACAAGCAAACCAGTGTGGTTAACTAATGGGATTGATAATCGTGATGGTAGCAAGGCTGTAGCTATCCATGAAATGTTCTACACAGTAAAATGGTTTAATGTTACAAATGATACAGATTATAAAGTAGTTTTTTATGATATGACTGAAACTTTACCAGCTGGGTATTATGACTTTTGTACTATAGCTGAATGGTTTCAAAGTAATTTTAAAATTAAAGCAACTTTAAATCCAGCTAACCTACTTGTTACATTAGAATTTCCAAAAGATAGTCATTTTTCTTTATCAAATGCTCTTGTAACTTTACTTGGTTTTAATTGCACATTTATACTTTCAGATGATGAATATTGGAAACTGACAGATTTAAAACTATTTGCACCCAAAAAACAAAAAATAACTGGCAGATGCCCTGTTTATTTGGCAGTACACACAGTATTTAATGTTTATTTGAAAGAACTAAACACGACTGAAAATGTACACAATGGAAAGCCTTCAACTTTGTTGAGATGTGTGCCAGCTGGAACTGCTCCTTATTGTGAAAGTGTGGTTAGATTTCCTAATTTGCAGTTTAAGAAATTAGGTTCTAGTTTCTTTGAGTCACTGAGTATATCTGTAACTAATCAGGATGACAAACCAGTTGTTATGCATGATTTTAGTGTTGTGTTGGAAATTAAATAATTTTATTTTTGTTTATAAAAAATGAGTGGTGGTCCAAAGCCGAGAATCATACCAGTTGCATGTCCAGTAACAGAGTTGAAAGATTTGGCAGACGTACAGGATTTTGAGAAGGAAGGAGATGTTGGAGAAATATATGGTTTTGAACTTGATTCAAATGGCATGTACAAGAGGAAAGTAATTGTTGACATGAAAGACGGTGAAAGACAGATTCCTAAACTTGGCCAGCTTCGTGATGTTACTGTACCTACTCCACCTGTAAATAATGTGCCCTACAACTTAATACATGTAGGTAGTAAGTGGGTGGTTTCACCTGTGCCTGTTCCACCACCCACAATTGACTGGGACATAAAGTTGGAATTTATTAGTCCTTATGTATACACTGATGACGAAGGTGCCTTAGTGTTTAGGAAGGTTGTTAACTCGGGGCCGCTTATTGTAAGTCTTGTTCCAAGCTTTGCTTCAGACGACAATAGCAGAGAAAAACTGAAAGTTGAAAATTATGAGAGACGGAGATATCTTCTTACACATAGGAAGGGTAGGTCTGATGCGAAGGTCGTGTTTGCACCAATAAACTTTTCCATCGCAAGAGAAGCGACAATAGTATTTGAAATTATCATGAGATCAGTAACTACTGCTAAAGAGGCTCAAATTGCACAAGGAATTAAACTTACATGGAATGACACAGTAACAGAATCATCAAAGGTCTTTATTGCTATTACAAAAAATAATGATGTTATTAATGTTTCGAGCAGTATTCCCGCTGTCAAGGTGGTGGTTGACAAAACAACTTTTGTTCGTCTAACTTACATAAACCTTGAACACATTGATCTTGTTGCATTTTATTATGCCAGCAAATTGTATACTTTTGAAGAGTTGCAAAATGTAATTGCTGATTAAATAAAAAAAAATATTTGTGAATAAAAAAAAAATGGTAAACTTCTATCCGCAACTACCAACGCTTGATCCGACTGAAACAAATGAGATGACTAAAACAACACTTGCGCCTGATCCACAGGTGACAGCTGTGCCAATTGCTTCAGATAAAACATTACAGGCAGATGCATTCAGATTAAATAATATTACAGAAGCTTTGAAATATTTGGAAGGAGAAGAAACGAAATATTCACGGTGCAAAAGGAGGTATAAGTCAGTATTTAATTCTGTTCAAAACACTTCTATGGCTATTGGTGCAGTTTCAGCTTCATGTTCTGTAGGGGGTATTGTTCTGTTTGCCACGGGAATTGGAAGTTTGGCTGGAATAGCAATTGAGGGTGTTAGCGTTGCTACATGCCTGACTTGTTTTGGTTTGGAAGCCTTAAACAAAAGGTTTCACACAAAATTACAGAAACATGAAGCATTGAGTACGCTGGCTGGTGCGAAGCTGAGCAGTATGAAACTTATTATCAGTAAGGCATTAAATGATAATTTTATTGATGACGAGGAATTTAAGAGAGTCCAAGATGATTTAAATAATTACAAGAAACAGAAGTCTGAAATACAAAATAAAATGCGTAGTCAATCTCCCGTGAATGTTGAAGAACTGAAGGCTAGTTTTTTAGAGATGGGAAAACAAATCAGTGTTCAGGAAACCACAGAAAAACTACACAATCTTTTAAACAAATAAAAATCAGATTTGGTAATCGTTTATTAATGACATACACTTCACAGAAAAATGACATGCCACCTAACTATTTAACCCCATCAGCACCACCACCACCACCTGACTATTACTAAAAAAAGTTTTTTCATTGTCCTTGTATCTTGACAAATCTGTCCGAGTAAGTTGTGACTTAAGTTGTGACTTGAGTCAAGAACTTACATTTTGTTATGTTTAAGTTCTTATAAGTTCTTGACTTAAGTCACTTAATAACTAATTATAGGTTCTTAAAAGGTTACCTGTAAAGTTATTTGTCAGTTATAATTGACTTTGGAAAATTTGTTAACAAGTATCTGCAGGTAACTTAAATAATTTGTTATCAAGTGCATATAGCAATGCTTTTTTTTGTGTGTGTGTGTGTGATTATTATTTAAATAACTATGTTTTGGGGGGTATTGGCACAGAGACAATTAAAAAAAAATGTTCTTGGAATCTTATATCTTATATCTCTAACACACATATATACACGCACACAAACAAACACACACGCACGCAAACACGGACGCACATACACATGTAAACACATGCATACACGCACGCAAACACACATACATACATACACGCACACATGCACTCACACAGGCACACACACATACACACAAACACTCACACGCACACACGCACGCACACACACAAACACTCACACACACATACAGACACGCACACACGCATACACACATGCACACATGCACTCATACACACACGCACGCATTCACACAGACGAACACACGCACGCATACATACATACATACACACGCACGCATACATACATACATACGCACGCATTCACACAGATGAACACACACACGGACGCACGCACACACTGTCACAAACATGCGCTCATGCACACAAACACTCACACGCACACGCACTCACACACGCATGCACTCACACATACACGCACTCACACATACACGCACTCACACATATATATGCACACACTCACGCGCATAGACAGACAGACAAACAAACACAAAATCTTTATTGTGCATGAATATTGTAGACTCGTCCGCAAAACACCGTCAGGTGAAAACACCGTTGTATGACACGCGATACACCGATTGTGTACTCAAATCGGCCAGTGCTTGGAGCGAGGATGCATCCAGGTGGTCTTTCGACTGTCCTTTTGCTGAAAAGTAGTGTTGGTGATGACCAGTTGCTGCTCCGCACAGAACTCCAATAGTAGGCGGCCATTGTCATTGCAGTTCCCCACGCCATGCTTGCCGAGGACTCCTTTCCAGGCTTCAGAGACTTGGCCTACTCTGGCGTTGAAGTCGCCAAGGATGATGACTTTGTCGTCTGCAGGGGTACTCTGTAGGAGGCTGCGCAGGTCAGTGTAAAACTTGTCCTTTTCAGCAGGCTCTGCCAGGAGGGTTGGGGAGTACACACTGAGAAGGGTGACGTGCTGCTGGTGTCTCAGTGGGAGGCGCATGGACATGATGCGGTCTGAGTGGCCCGTTGGTAGGTTTTCCAGCTTAGTCGCAATGGATGTCTTGACCATGAAACCCACGCCTGAAAGCCGTCTTTCTGATGCAGGCCTGCCTGACCAGTAGAGGGTGTACCCAGCACCAAGTTCTTGGAGGCTGCCTTCGTCCGGAAGGCGTACTTCGCTGAGCGCGGCGATGTCGATGTTTAACCTCCGCAATTCATGGGCAATGAGGGCGGAGCGACGTTCAGGGCGTCCGCTGTCTGCTTTGTCGAGCATGGTTCGGACGTTCCAGCATGCTACGTTGAGTCCGGTCGTGGTCGTCATGAGAGTGGATCCGTTATTCTTTCTTGTTTTTTGACCGCAGGAGAAGATGCCCGTTGACCGCGGCTAGCCAACTGGGGTTGCGAGGGGACGAGCTTTGGTTAGGCCACCTTTTCTAGGCCCCTCTCCGTGTGGAGCAAGCAGTGCTGTCCCTAGAGAAGGCTGCTTGGTCGTTCAGGGTGTGCCGAGTGATGTTGTCATCCCCAGGTCAACATCGGGGCATGTCTCCAGGATGGAGGATCATCGCCTACCAAAGATCACCCTGTTCGGCGAGCTTGCTACTGGACACCGTGACAGAGGGGCACCAAAGAAGAGATACAAAGACTGTCTCAAGAAGTCACTTAGTGCCTGCCAAATCGACCACCACCAGTGGTCTTCGCTTGCTGCGGACCGTGACACCTGGCGCTCCACCATTTACAAGGCAGCTGTCTCCTTTGAGGACTCTCGCAGAGCTAGCCTTAAGGACAAGAGGCTCAGGAGAAAAAACAGAGATGCCGCAGCTCAGAACCCTGACCAGACCTTCCCCTGCAGCCACTGCGGTCGAACCTGCCTGTCTCGGATTGGCCTCCGCAGCCACGAACAAGCCTGCAGACGTCGTGGGCAACTCCTATAAAATCTTCGTTCGCGAAGTCAAGCCAAGAGAGAGAGACTCAAATCGGCACTGCGCATTGCGGCACTGTTACTAAGACCGTATGACGTAGAACGTTAGAAACCGGTCCGACACCGTCGGACTCGTTTCTATCGTACTACGTAATTTGTTTACGTTGGATACCAGTCTGACTCGTTTCTAGCGTACTACGTCATGTGTTTACGTTGGATACCGGTCCCCCAGTGGGGGACGATTCGCTAAGGACATACGTCATTTGTTTACGTTAGATACCGGTCCCCCAGTGGGGGACGATTCGCTAAGGACATACGCCATTTGTTTACATTGGATACCACGATATGAAGGCTTGACTAGGGCGCTGAGTGATTTATAAATCAAGTATTCAGATACAATGCAAATAAACACATTTCTTTGACAGCGTGCTACAAGTGGGCTGACCAGGGTGCCGTTTTGTAAATCAATTATTCAGATACAAAGCCAAAATCATCTTTCTTTGCCAGGGTGCTACAGGTATACCCCACCGTCAGTCCTGTTTCTAAAACCTATGTAAAATCCGTTTTCAATTCACCTGCAAAAGCAAGCTACTTACATGAGCGCGGTGAAAACACCTCACACTTGGTCCACAACATTTAAGACGAGACAATACAAACATACAATCATTAGCTTCTCGTGCGGCTTGGTCATTATGGCGTTTGTCACACATCAGACAAAATATCGCTCCATCCATTTTATGACCTGTCCGATGATTTTCTCACTCTCAGTCTTAAAGCCACTTGTACGTGTAACCTGTCCGATGATTTTCTCACTCTCAGACTTACAGCCTTTTTGTAGTATGTTCTGTGATTTCTCACTCTCAGACTTACAGCCTTTTTGTAGTATGTTCTGTGATTTCTCACTTAAAGACTTAGAGTTACACATTTTCATTTGTCTTGTTTGTGATCTGCTAGGTAATAGATCACATATAAAATTACAGTCAGATATTTTCATTTGTTATGTTTGTGATATAGTCAGTGATTTTTTTTCACTCAGATTTACAGTTACATTTTTCTTGTTTGCGGCCTGCTCGGTGATTAATCACTTTCACGGACTAATAGTTACACGTTTTCATTTTCCTTGTTAGTGCGGCCTGCTCGGTGATGATCACACGGGCTTAGTCAGTTAACAAAACGAAAGTGATAAAATGTCTCAGATGTGATTCAAACAGAATTGTTAAGACGCACTAGAACCTTTGTACAAACAAACAAACAAGCAAACAATGTTACGGACCAGCGTTAGGTGTTTTCCAAAAATCGGCTATTTCCTGTACTTTTAACATTTGTTCAATTTGCTTCCGCAAACTGTACACCTTTCGGAAAGACAGTGAAAGATAATGAAATTTGTGGTACCCCTGTAGCAGCCTGGCTAGAACACTCAACTGATGGGCATAAGACTTTGAAATTCCGACGTGTATTTTTAGCCAATCTGTCCAGTTCAAGTTTGTTTCATGTTGTAATTTTTGATTCTTATGGATTTCTGCACCCACGATTAGCCACTCCCCATAGTAGATAGAAGTTGACATATTTTTTCTTTCTGTTTGTTGTATTATCGCGTAGCCATTAACTAAATGCGGTTTTAAGGTTGCCAATGTAAGTCCCGGTAAATTACAGTCGGCTACTCTTTTACCATCTGGTGGCAATCCATCTGAAAGATTTTTTTAAAAATACAACCCAGTGAATATCTTTTGGATCACTCAATTCTTTTTTCGTACTTCCTTCGAGTACATCAGTCAAATTACCGATTGGTTTTTTTGGCAATGGTTTTGCTGGTTGGTTTGCTAATATCGTCTCTAAAAGAGTCGTCATTTCTCTATGGTAATCTAAGTGTGATTGAAAGATCAATCTAGCTTCCTCAGACCAATTCATTTTCTAAAACACGCTAGGGCAAATTACACTAGACTTCTTTTCAGCGCACTGCTGGCTATCGCAAGGCCTTTTCTTCTTTCTATATATCACAAATTAAACACGCAAACTACCGACAAACTATTCGTCAGTGTCCTGTATACAGTCACTATGTATTTTTGTAACCTACGCTAGTCAGCGTTGACTCGGGCAAATCTACACTAGAAAATGTCAGAAACGGCGACACTTACCGATATCAAAGTAGTATATTTTTACAAGGTTTAGTGCTATCACCGGTTAAGAATTCTGCCACGTTTTGAAACACGTCTGCCTCGCTCAACACACAAGGTAGAAAAGACCGACCGGTTAAATGTTTGGCCTTGTTGTCCTAAGTGACAGGCGTCACTAGTGAGCGGTGTGTGCGCATAGTGACGTGACGTGTACAGTTCAAAGGGAAGTAATTGCTGCTGTGTGTGTGTGTAAGTGTGTGCTGTTAGCTCCCTGTAAGTGAGCACGTATGTGACAGCGCCCCGGATCGTCTATCTGAAATACTCGTAATTGGCTAAGTAATCAATAAAATACGCGTTGCAAAATGAACACACTTGCATAACCGATGGATTAATTAGCTCAGGTGTTAATTTTGCTTTAGTCATGAATGTCATTGATTTTGGAAACCTTTATTTTACCAAAAAAAAAAGGAGAAAACCAAGAAAATTGGGCGGCGGAAAGGCGTGGAAATTTGTGGTCTCAAAATCCCGGAAATTTGGAATCGATATAAATTGTCCAAAAACACCCACAACCCCCCTCTCTTCAGGGCTGAATGGGTTAAACATTTTTTATTTCCGGTAGCATGAGACACACGACCTGCTGTAAGACAAATGGGCTTTCCATAACACAAAATACAGTTGCCGCTTATCTTCTCCACACTGACAAGATAAGGAATGAGAGGAAGAAAGAATCCATTTAAACCAAATTGTTCTGGAGTTGCGTTTTCATTTCTCAAATTTTTGCCCTCTCAGGGTAATTACGTGGTTCCCTGTTACCTGAGCATTCCTCTGATAAAGCCCTCACAGAGAGTGCAAAAATTTGAGAAATAAAAATGGCACTCCAGAACAACGGGCTTTAAATTGATTCTTTCTTTTTCTCATTATGCTTAGATTTTATCGTCACTTGAATCTTTTTTAGGAGCGTGTGGTATATATATATATATATATATATATATATATATATATATATATATATATATATATATATATATATATATATATATATATATATATATATATATATATATATATATATATATATATATATATATATATATATATATTCTTTACTTTTAACAAAGGCGTCGCCCAAAGCCTAAAAATGCACTCAATCAGAATAGCTCAAGGGACGTAATTTTTCATTAAATTCTGAGAATGCTCTTGCTACGCTAATGCCATGGAATTACAGGCTGGTAAGCTTGCATTGTGTCATCAGGACATCAGCTGTCCTTTTTGTGACTGCATCGCCTACTAGTTCTAGAAAGGAGAGGGTTAGTGGGAGAGAAGGAATGACAGACCTATCATTTTAAGCCTTCCACTGAACACCTGCTACATAAAGTAGTAGGGACTACCCCCAGGCGCCATGCAACCCGCTGGAGAATATCCAGTCCTCCCCCCGAGAGGGGAGGCTAGTGCATGAATATTCCCAAACAGATCTTGGACCTGCTAGACAGATTTAAGTTTTTGCCGCCTACAACCGGTTTCGCCCCTTGGGGGTTCTTCAGGTAGGCATACGGCATAACCTGAAGTTGCAAACACAACGTATGTACGAGAAGCTGCCTCCAGAATTTGACTGGAGGCAGCTTCTTGTACAAAGTGGTCCTCAGAGGACGTAGCTTAGTGGATACCACTAATCGAACAGAGAAGGCCCCGTAGGGCCGGTAAAATGGAAACAGAAATATTTCACATGCACCTAAGTTAATAACCGGGTGGAGGTTTGCACATAAAGTAGCGCTTAGTAGCAGCAGGCTTGTAAAGCTCCAGCTTCCATCACCATGGCAGCGCCTTGAGCATCTTTAGTTAGATAGATATGTGCGCCTTGGAGACACCGTACCATACCATACCATACCATCCCATCACTGTGCATGCAATGAACACAGTGCAGGGGCATGTAACAAACTAGATTGCAGCTTCTCATACTTTATGAACAGCACTACTCCTCAAAGCTGACAGAACTCTAAACCATTTTCCCGTCTTCAACAAAAGATATTTAGCATTAACAGTTTGTGTAAACTGCACGGATGTACAAGCATAATGTGTATATGTTGAAAGACAAAAAAGCCGTAAATGTAAACTCGTGTGTGGCAAGTGTTCATGTCTATTAATATTTTACCCTTCCAATTTTTAGGAATGTTAAACAATGATAGAAATTTTTTTTCTTGTGGTGGGAAAGCCCAACGTCATCTGCTGCCACAGTAAACACACACAGATACTTTTACATCGACAAAACAGCACGGCACTTTAGTTATTTGGGTTTAACGCAGAGCACTGGCGACTATTGCCATCTCACGGCGGGATGCAGCCCGGACAGATTGTTTTTCACCAGTGAGTCACACTTTGACAAGTGCGTCTACTTCTTAGTTAGGAAACTATGGTTGAGAGTTATACACCCTGACAAATATTGCCAATTACTGTACCAACCTTTTGCTTACATCTACCATACATTCTGTCTTAATACCAGTTTTCTGTGTGAAGCGTATACAGTGGAAAACAAACAGGCACTGGGGTGCTTCAATACATCATTGTGAATACACGAGGTAACGTTGATTCACAATATGTAATCCACCTGGGTTTGCTTGGTGATCCTAGCAATTTAGAATGTTGTAATAATATGGTTTACTGTCACCAAGCAGTTGTGACATAGTGCTTATTAACAAACTGGACGCAATAAGTGTGCAGGCTGAGTACAACAATTATTTCTCACTAAGCATGCAAAACTAAAGCATCGGAGTGTCGGTCATAATACACACAGGGTTTCTGGAAATTTTGCATGTCTGCACTACATAAAGATTTCATCTGGTGAAAAATATCATAAGCCAACGAGTTCAGGTGACATGTTTGAACTGTGTATGATGGAGAAAAAAACCGGCACATTGCTGAAACTTGTTTTTGTGGTTTTCCTTAAAATTGTAATTGTCAGATGATAGTGAAATTTACACGCAAGTTCACAAATGGGTTTATTATGGAATGTCAGAGCCGATTGTTTAATTTCAGCTTAGTTTGGGAGCTATGAATAGCGTCTCTTGGCTAACATAAATTACTCAAAAAATGACCCAAACCAGAACATTCATATAACAAGAAAATTTGTTTCAAAACCAGGTAAGATATTCAATATCGCCACTGACATTCCATAATGATGATATCAGTTGATATTTTGACCAAATTTGGCTTTTCAAAGCATCAACATTGAACAGTAGCCGAACTTTGTTTCCTTAGCAACCAGGTGTAACGGCCACTTAGTGTTTGTTGCCATGGCAACGATGAACATACCTGACTAAATGAGCATGTCAGAGCGTTCGGGACAGACAAATACTGATTCTAATGATATACAATAAAACATATGTCTATAAACAAAACAAAATTGCGCCGAGGTGTCCTAGTTCCCCTTAACTGTCTTACATGGTCGATATATACCATTGTCTATGAGGCTTCTTGACCTGTCGTGGTCAGGTGCATCGTCATTCGATGACACCTCCAAAATTTAGAAAGTACGGCCGTCGGGCTGAATGAGTTAATGCGATTCACAGTTGGTGGTCGCCGTAGCACAGATGTACACCTGGTGGATCCTCGGTTGGCTGAATTTAACACTTTCAAAGAAAGATGACACGTGTGTTTTCTGAAATCTTTCGTACTTCAACGTCACGATCCTCGGCCGCTGCCGGGACATTGTTACAAAGTGATCGCAGCAAGAGCCATAGATTCCCAGAAGCCCTCATACATGTGGGGGTCTCATGAGGATCTTCGTCTCTTGAAGTTGGCTCACATGAACGTTTTATCGTCAGTGCAGAATTTCTATGTCGACCTCTTTGACGTCACTGTTCAAAGGGATGCAACTATGGTCGTAGGGCATCATTCTTCTTTGACGTATGAAGACGGGCGTATTTAAATGATGCATGCATCGAGCAGGAAAGCGTGTCGTTTCAAATTAAAATTTTAGTTTGACGTCAGGAATAGTTTTACTATTGTCACTAGTTATTAATAGAAAGCAGTGGCGACATCTTGCAAAGGCACAGGAGTGTGTTGCGGGTGTCTACAGTGATTTTAAGAAAATTTGTCGCAAAATGAAAAAGCGCCTTAAATGTTAGTCGAGTAGAAAAGGCAAGCAATAAACGGCACGTGTTCTAACTACTTCACCCACCGGTTGAGAAATTGCAGTTTTACTTCAATTTCATTTAAGTTTCGCTCTGCTCGTTTTCATTTGGTTTCACTGCAATTGGCAAGGTTCATCTAGTGCCCTGTTATTCCGTATAAAAGTGATTTATTGATCATTGAGATACTCTGAACTCTCTTATAGTAGGAAGGTGAGGATCCGGGATAGCTAGCGTCTGGTCGTAGAGGTTCCGAGGGTATCTGTATCATAATAATGTCCGACTGATTGCACTCAGCGTCAGCGTTAAAAAGGAAATAATACACAAATACGGTTGCTGGTGGTTTGATCGGGCCGCATCGAGTGAAAACTGCAGAGAAAGAATACAAACTGTGTGCTGGTATGTGATTTTGGACATTACAGCTTTACATCCATAAGATCTAAATTTACAGACCAACACAATACTCACATACACACATAGGCAAACAGACGATGCGGTTCAAACACACAGACCAGCAAACAAGCAGAAAGCGTTTCTTGCATTATTGTCCACATGCAGTATTTAGTCGGTGATCAATCAGCTATTCATTGTACAATAATGATAGCATAGCAAAAACAACAACAATAAAATCGTTGTCATAGTGAAATTTAACACTCGTACTCGATCAATCATGCAACAAAAAACTAACTTTAAAAAAAAATAAAAAAAATAAAGAGCAGCATCCATCCCTTTAAGCACAATGTATCCATCTACACTATACATAAGGCCGTCCATCCGTCGAATGACTGTCCAGCCAGCCGTCCATCTATTTGAAAACGATGGCACTAATAGCCTGTCAACCAACCGGAAATCCATTCAGCTAGGGCTTTGCGGTATGGTATGCATGACGAAGGGAATAAAAAAATTCCTTTTGGCCTAAATAAGAAGTTATAGTCTACTGTTACAAGCAGTTGGCCAGGACTTCTTATTCAGACACGGCAAGCAAGCTTATTCCGTCTCCGTGCATTCAAAACTAGAACCAGATCTTACCGTGGTTTGCTCTTCCTGCACTTGTAGAACGCCAGTATGCTGGAAAGTCTGAGGATTACTACTGAAGTACAAACGATGCCCACAATGATTGCAACGACATTGACAAGGTCTTCTCCGGCGGCTCCATGGGTCACTGTCGGCTGAGATGGAGTAGCGGTGTTTGTGTTGGCATCACCTGTGGTCTTGTGTATTATTGAAGTTAAGGCAGTGAACCCGTCTGTTTAAAAAAAAAAAAAACGTTTCAGAAAAGGTGATTTACACATAGCTGTAACTTTGCAGTGTTTAGACGGATTTCTTAGTACCTGTACTCTGTAGTTAAGTTGAGTATACTACGCGAACAAGTTTTACGCAGTCACATATATCGGGTACAGCTCATTAACTCTCAAGTGGATTTCTGGGCCGAATTGCACGTAATTTTCAATAGCCAGTAACTACTTGTCAGTGGATGCAGATTATGTTTTTGAAATCGTTCACTAATAACTCAAAGGAGTTTCAGCAGTGCAAGTAATATATAAGTACGAGGTGTCAGCAAGAGGCATAGATCATCATGAGCCCCCAAATCTGCGTGGGCTCGTGAGGATCTATACCTCTTGCGGACGGATTGTGTTGAGTTTTTCTCAGCAGTGAAGGGGTTAACCGGCCTGACGTAATGGCTTCCAAGTGCCGGGTTAATCTGAGATGCCCTATGTTTTGGTGCAAAAAGTTATGTAACCTGTGCATGCAATGAACACAGTGAACTAGATTGCAGCTTCTCATACTTTATGAACAGCACAACTCAAAGCTGACAGAACTCTAAACTATTTTTCCGTTTTCAACAAAAGATATTTAGCATTAACAGTTTGTGTAAAAAGCACGGATGCACAGGCATATTGTGTATATGCTGAAAGACACGAAAAGCGTAAATGTAAACTCGTGTGAGGCAAGTGTTCATGTCTATTAATATTTTACCCTTCCGATTTTTCGGAATGTTAAACAATGATAGAAATGGAATTTGTTTTCTTGTGGTGAGAAAGCCCAACGTCATCTGCAGCCACAGTAAACACACACAACAGCCCGGCAATTCAGTTATTTGGATTTAACGCATAGCACTGGCGACTATTGTTATCTCACGGCGGGATCCAGCCCGGACAGATTGGTTTTCACCAGCGAGTCACACTTTGACAAGTGCGTCTACATCTAAGTTAGGAAACTTTGGTTGAGAGTATACACCCCGACAAATATTGCCAATTACTGTACCAACCTTCTGCTTACATCTACCATACATTATGTCTTAATACCAGTTGTCTGCGTGAAGCGTATACAGTGGAAAACAAACGAGCACTGGTGTGCTTCAATACATCATTGTGACTACACGAGGTAACGTTGATTCACAATATGTAATCCTCCTGGGTTTGCTTGGTGATCCTAGCAATTTAAAATGTTGTAATAATATGGTTTACTGTCACTAAGCAGTTGTGACATAGTGCTTATTAACAAACTGGACGCAATAAATTTGCAGGCTGAGTACAACAATTGTTACTTACTAAGCATGCAAAACTAAAGCATCGGAGTGTAGGTCATAATACGCACATGGTTTCTGGAAATTGTGCATGTCTGCACTGCATAAAGGTTTTATCTGGTGAAAAACATCATAAGCCAACGAGTTCAGGTGACATGTTTGAACTGTGTATGATGGAGAAAAAAACCCGGCACATTGCTGAAATTTGTTTTTCTGGTTTTCCTCAAAATTGTAATTGTCAGATAATAGTGAAATTTTACACGCAAGTTCACAAAGGGTTTTATTATGGAATGTCAGAGCCGATTGTTTAATTTCAGCTTAGTTTGGGAGCTATGAATAGCGTCCCTTGGCTAACATACTCAAAAAATGACCCAAACCAGAACATTCATATAACAAGAAAATTTGTTCAAAACCAGGTATGATATTCAATATCGCTACTGACATTCCATAATGATGATATTTAATATTCTGAACAAATTTGGCATTTCAGAAGCATCAACAGTAGCCGACCTTTGTTTCCTTAGTAACCAAGTGTAACGGCCACATAGTGTTCGTTGCCATGGCAACGATGAACATACCTGACTAAATGAGCATGTCAGAGCGTTCAGGACAGACAAATACTGATTCTAATGATATACAAAAAAACATATGTCTATAAACAAAACAAAATTGCGCCGAGGTGTCCTAGCTCCCCTAGTTCATGGTCGATATATACCGCTGTCTATGAGGCTTCTTGACCTGTCGTGGTTGGTTGGACTTGAGACTCGTGTGTTTCCTTACATTTAGTCACGTGCAAATCAGACAGTTAAGTCATTGACTGAGGTCACTGACATTGTTTACATGACGTCCAGGTCGGTCGCTCTGGAACGTCATGTAGCTTAACACAAAAAGTGGTAAGCCGCTGAGGCGGAGATAGCAAAAGTACAGGTGAATGTTTGTTAGTTATTTGGGTTTAACGCCGAGCAGGCGACTAAGGCCACCTCACGGCGGGCAGGTGAGTGTATACGGATAGGCCGTAACGCACGTATGAATTATAACAGCCTTGTAATCAAGGCTTTTGACAAGGAGATGGTATTTATGAATACTGTGATTCATCTTTCTAAAGAGAACAACTGCACAGACCTGCCATCTCCAAAGAACGGCGCCATGACCTGCTACCTGGGAATCTTTGGCTGGGACTGTATGATGTTCTGTCAAAGTAACTGGAAAACGCCCGCTCAGACGGATGGACATTTTTATTGTACTTTCTACACCAATTTATGGATTCCAAGTACTGTGCCAGACTGCACAGGTAAGGGTGTGGGGTATTACAGCCCCTTAAAGCAACCTACTCCACGCAGTAAGCGGTTAATAGATCTCAGTATCTTCGTTATAACTGATCTTAACCCAGTCACTGCCGAGAAAAAAATGAGCACGATCCAGCTGCAACAGACTAAGATCCTCATGAGCCCACGATCCAGCTGCAACAGACTAAGATCCTCATGAGCCCCCGCGACTGCTTGTTGCTGAGACCAATTTGTATCCATGTTTTTTGGACGGTGTATGATTTTAATCGTTGAGTGAAGCAAGATTTCAGAAACAAAATGTAGGTACAGTGCCAGGGAAGGGGTCAATATATTGGACAACAGGGCTGACTTGACTTGTGTAGTTTGAAATGTAGTCAGATGAAGGTTTTGTTGACTGTTTTTTTCCTTTCTACACAAAAGAAGCCGTTGGTTATGCGAATTTCAGCTATCAAATCCCGCCGTGGTGCAGATAGATTTAAACATATTCAGTTTAATTATGTATGGCCATATATGGTTTATTGTGACCTATTTCATTGTTAAAGTGTAGTGTAAAATGTTTTGCATCCCTGTGGTTGATTGTGACCTATTTCATTGTTAGAGTGTAGTGTAAAACGTTTTGCATCCCTGGGCCAGACTAATCGGGCATTATAAGGTAATATCGTTGACCTGTCATTGTCTAGTCATCCCCCGCAGATAAATCACAAGTGCTGCACAAAGTATTACGCCTGTTTACACAACGAAAACTCAAGTGTTAGTGAATGGCTAAAGGAAATGGCCCTGTGTAATCAAACATTGTTGCACTCATACATTCAGTTTACTGTCCCATTATAAGTTCACTCTTTCGCATAACAGAAGTATTCTTGCATATTTGCCTTATAATCATTTGCTTTTATTTGTGTCTGTTTCCAGTAAGAATCCTTCCTTGGAGTATCAGGTTGAACTCAGACCTTTTCTACTATGCCAATGCATGTGACATGTCGCTTGATGAATTGAAGGTCAAGTTTGTGGAACGCATGAACAGATCCGTGTGGCGGGACGCCTGCGTATCCTCGTGCGAGCTGGATAAACTGAAGGTTTAACAACAGATTTTTATGATTAATTATATGATATTGGTCAGGGAAAGAGTTACTGCAAGTGTTTTTTTGTTTTTAAAAAGAGAAACAAAAGTACCGATGAGCAATGGAAAGGCGGCAGTATTGGAATCATCGGAAACAATTTAGTGTTTCCGATGATTTTAAAATGTCGCTTTTTTTAAAATCGTGAGCATATAATTTATTTTTTCGTGTTGCGAGTGGTAATCAGGCAGTCATTTATTTTGACGATAAATGTGCATTGCACTTCATTTAGCATGCATTGTAGACCATAACTGAAGTTTCATGTATAGTCTTGCATGAATCGTCTGGACTGGCGCTGAACCAGATATTATACCTTAGAGTTATTGAATCTTCTGCAGTTATGAGAGCTTACAAATAATATTATAAATAAAACTGTCTACTTTCTTATTGTCTTACGTGCGATAGCAAAGTGAGTCTATGTAATGGGCCAGTGGTCGTCCGTCCGTCGGCAATGCGTCCATCATCCGTCGTCTGTGGCAAAATTTTAACATTGTCATTTTTTTCGAAAACTATCAAAACTATAATCTTAAAATATGGTCCAAGGGTACTTTGTGCCAAGACCTATCCTAACATACAAATTTCAGTTTCCTTCAAAATTCAGGGTCATAAGGCGTCCAGAAATTGGTTAAAATAGCCATATTTTGACATAAGGTGTCTTATCTCAAATACTATTTTCAAAATCAAATGGAAACATGGTACAGTGATACCTGATGGTAAGACTTTTCTATATATACTGATTTGGCAGACCCTTCGGTAGGTCAAAGGTCACAGGAGTTCCAGAAATATAATAGGTTATATATATATATATATATATATATATATATATATATATATATATATATATATATATATATATATATATATATATACATATATATATATATATATATATATATATATATATATATATATATATATATATATATATATATATATATATATATATATATATATATATATATTCACAAACATTGGTTGGGTTGTCGTGTGGGTCATATACTATTTTCAATTTCAAACCAAAATATGGTCCAGAGATACCTGATGGCAAGACCTTTCTGTGCGTGCTAATCAGGATTACCCCTCGGAAAGGTCAAATGCCACAAGAGGTTGACAAATATGTTGAAAATGCCATTTTGGGTGGGAAAAAATAGTTTTTAACTTTGGATCGATCGTACACATTAGCCATGAGGGCCATTCTTTTTTAAATGGAAATGAGAGAGCCAGTATCATAAATGCACGACCGCACTTTTTCAGGTCACCTGTGGTCCTTCGACTTCGGGAAGAAAAGGCAGACATACCGATGGTACACCGCAGTCGCCTCATTTACTCTACCGCAGACAGACATCTCCGTTCTACGTGCCCATCGCTTTTCAGACCGTCATGGACTATGATAAGAGTTCTTCCACTAAGGAGCAGGTCTATCATGTTAGCTGACAATTAACACAATTTATTATCAAACTATTTGCTTCATTTTCTTTGTAGCTGGTTCGTCCTTCCCTGCCACTGTACGTACATATTAACTTTTTTAATCTTTGTTCATTCAATGACCAAAAGCCAAACCCGCCCAAGAAACATGGATACAAATTGGTCTCAAAATGAGGCTTAGATCCTCATGAGGAACCGCAGTTGCGGGGTCTCATGAAGATCAATGTCCCTTGCAGTTGGATTGTGTTTACATTTTGTTCGGCAGTAAAGGCGTTAAACAAGCAGCATACCGAGATCCTTATGTAGGAAAGGAAACCCATGTATAAAACACTTTAAAAAAAAAACACTCTCACACGACCGTCCAAAGAAAGGTAGAATCAATCCAAAATGAGGGTTTGTTAGAGATTATAACGATGCATCTTAGGACAAGCCAATTTTCAAAACTCGAATCGACGCAGAAGCAGTTTTAGTTTGAAAAAAAATGTCACATTGTTTCATATTAGGCACCATTTGTCTAATATGAAACACTAGGTCTCTTATTAAGAAACAGTGTGATTATGTCCTTTTAACAAGTTTCACTTACATTTTGTTGGAACATTAAGGCATGAGAGATGGTTAGCATACATTACAGGTTCATTTAATATTAAAAGTGAGTTAAATATTATAAAGAGTCATCCGCTACTGGTCCACTATTGGTCCATCCATCCATCATTTTGTGTATATCCAATTGTTACAGATGTTATCAGTTTGAATTTCTGAGAGACCACCAGCGCCACAGACTTCTAATTTGGCACAGTGATCGTATTTGACAATAGCTTTGATGATAAAACGTTTGTTTGCAGCTCTACTAAGTTAACCTCTCGTTAAGGTCAAAGGTCACGAGAAGTAAGAAGGCTTTTATTTTAGGTTGTTGTTATTACAGGTAGTTCGTATGTGAACTTTGAAATAAGACACCAGTGGAAATGTTTTGCTAGGGGTTAAACTGTCTATGCATAATAATTTTATTGGCTCCTTCCAAAGGTCAAAGGGCAAGCATGTCAGCAAGTGTGTTGAAAATGTTCTACGTATGGGGGAATAACAGCAACTGTATTTAGTTTTTCCACCTCAGAAGTAAAACTATATACAAGCTAGCATTATCGACACAGGTTTATGTACATATTCAAAGCAAATTTAGGGGAAGAGGGGTGTTCCAAGGTGAACGGCTCCCAGGATATTTTTTAATGTGCAATATTCTATTTTGGGGAGTTTGGACCCCCCCCCCCACACACACACACACACACACACACACACACGCACACACCCTCCAGCGCTTCTTCTCTAAAATTGTAAACGGTCGGACGTGTGATTTTTCGCCCATTGGTGATTTAAAGCGTGAGCCAGATGGCAAAGGCTCGGAACAGGCTATGTGCAGGATGGTGCTCGTCATGTATAATGGATCTCGCTCTCTTGATGGTGCGTGCGTGGTACAGAGATTCCAGCTAGATGAGATCGCTTCCAACAATATGAGATGCTGTTTTGATCAGCCTATTTAATTTCTTGCGGGCTTCGTCGGTTGCGCTGCCATACTACACCGTCGTTGAGAAGGTAAGAATGCTCTCAATGGCGGCGCGGTAAAACTGCACCATGATTTGCTGACTGACGCCAAAAGACTTCAACCGCCGAAGAAAAAACAGGCGCTGGTGGGCTTTCTTTACTAGCTGTTCAACATTCTTCCCCCACTTCAAGTCGTGCTAAATACGAGTACCCAGGAACTTGAACATTTCAACAATTTCAATATCGTTTCCTTGGATGGTTAAGGAAAGGAGGTCAGTTTTCTTTTTCCTGAAATCAATTATCATTTCCTTGGTCTTACCAACATGCAAATCCAGGTTGTCAGAACACCAGTCTACTAACATGTCTACCTCATCCCGATATGTACTCTCGTCATTGTTATGTTCAAAACTCTTGACTGTCTTATCATCAGCAAATTTCACTATGCGTGTGCTCTCATAGTGGGATACACAGTCGTGTTTAAGAAGAGAATACAACAATGGGGATAAACACATCCTTGGGTAGCTCCCGTACTCAAGGTCAAAGACTGGGATACATGTCCACATTGACAAGAAGTAGGGGACTGACACAGCTGAACACGGTTCTGACCGCACGAACCGATCTTTACAATCTGGGGTCTGTTTAACAAGAAATCCAGAACCCAGTTACAGATGGACTGTGCGAAGCCAAAGTGCAGCAGCTTTTCATGCAGTTTGGACGGTATGATAGTGTTGAATGCGCTGCTGTAATCAACAAAAAGCAGCCTAACATGCGCATTTGGCTTCTCCAGATGCTGCAGAATTTAGTGCAGTCATAGGGACACAGCGTCCTATACTGACCGGTTCGCGCGGTAAGCAAACTGATAAGGATCATGGGAGGGGGGCATGACAGACTTGATGTGCTGCAGGATCAGCCGCTTGAGCGTTTTCATTATGATGGAGGTCAATGCCACAGGCCTGTAGTCGTTAAGGGTACTGATGGTTGCCTTTGTTTGGTACAGGGATAATAGTTGACTTTTTGAGACAGTGTGGAACCTTGCATGTCTGTAATGACCAGTAAATATGACTGTAAGAACGCCCGAGAGCTGGTCGGCACAGTAACGCAAAAGGCCAGGATGAATTTCATCAGCACCTGCTGCCTTACGCACATTCAAAAGACTTAGAAGCCGCCTCACGTCCGTTTCCATACCACAAGAAAATCATCATCGGTACTAAGCGGGGGTGGCACAAAAACGGGGTGGTAGAGGTACAATGCTGGTTAACGAACTCATTCAACATCTTGCTTTTATATAGCTATACGCAAAATATATAGTAAAATAAGAAACATTACGGACTCCAGTGTAGAGCAACCGGTTTTTGTAAAAAGGCCATTTTCTCGCCAATGAGCACCTTAATCCAAAAATTTTAAAAAGGGGCCTGAGATAATTCTTTAGGAACAGTATCTTAAGATTTCAAGCTTGCTTTGTGCGTTCTCAAACGCGGGCTCAAGTCGCTGTCACACACACACACACACACACACACACACACACACACACACACACACACACACACACACACACACACACACACACATACGCACACACACACACACACACACACACACACACACACACACACACACACACACACACACGCGCGCGCGTGGCACCAAAAAGACGTTCTCTATCAAGGTTTGCGTAGCCTGACGTGACGTCATTAATTATCGTGCTACTTCTTTGCTAGTATTTCTGCGCCACACGCCTGCTCCGGAATGCTTTTCAACCCAGCCCCATTTCAAAGTCTATCGTATTTTCAATACGGTAGACAAAAAGAATTAATGTTTAGACAACACGAGATAATTAAATTTACGTTTGCCTTGGATAAATGCTTGTACAGTTTTGCTTTAAACGCAGCACGAAATTAACTTGTTGCAGATGTGGAGGAAGAAAATTCCACAGGAAACCACCTGAGTACGACAAAATGGATTTATAAAAATCAATGCGGGGCCGCTTTGTGCTCAGGCTGCTCCGAGAAGTGCTGTATCTCTTCTCAGCCAGAGTAAAGAATTCCGATAGGTAGCCTGGGGCCTCACCGTTAAGAGCTTTGTGCACTAGCACACACTTGTTAAATACTTAGTGTTTGCCAAGAGGAAGGAGTCCAGCTGCCTCGAGACTCGCCTCAGTGGGTAGAGAGGAACTTAGTGGAATAATTAATTTGGCTGCTGTCCTGTATAGCAAATTATTTTCTTGAACTGGGTCTCGTTGCAGCCGTCCCAAACTGTCGAGGCATAATCAATGTGGGGCTTGAGGTATCCATTGAAAAATAGTTTACGCGTGGTCAAATTAATGACCGCTTTCAGTTTAGACAGTAAAAATAATTTCTGTGAAATTGTCTTTCCGATGTGTATAAGATGAGGTTGCCAACTGAGTTGGTTATCTACACTGATTATCCTCAGTAAGCGGTGCTGCTGTACTTGCTCTATGGGGACGGCTTCAAATGAGAAGTTTAGAGGCGCAGGTTGCAGCTGATGTTTCTGTCGTGTTGTGACTAGCATGCTTTTTGTTTAGTTGGATAGGCTATCATTTTATTGCTACTGAGCCATACAGAGGCTTCTTGTATGCTTTGCTGCAGGCTGTTAGTAATGTCAGCTACAGTTTTACCGGCCTCATTTAGCGTCGAATCGTCAGCAAACATGTCACACTCAGCACTAGCACATGATTGCTGTCCAGGCATCGGCAAAAGTGTTGCTTCAAAATATCCAACTTTGTTTACATCACACAATTTATCAGCGAAGCAGACTGTAATGAGTAGTAGTCGTAGTATCATCATTATCATTGTGACATCGGCAAAGGTTTTGCTTCAAAATATCCAACTTTTCTTACATCCTACCTTTTTATCAGCGAAGCAGACTGTAAGGAGTAGTAGTAGTAGTAGTAGTAGTAGTAGTAGTAGTAGTAGTAGTAGTAGTAGTAGTAATAGTATCATCATCATCATCATCATCAATGTTATTATCATTATTAGTTCTTGTACTGTTCTTCCGCCGTGAGATGGCCTTGGTCACCAGCGCTTCGTTAAACCCCAATAACTAACTAACTTGTACTGTTCCAGGACGTGAAGACAATGAAAGAGGATATTTACGACAAACTTGACGCGGATGCCAAATCTGGTGTGCTGAATTTTGACGGTCTGACTGCGGATGATCCTGCCTTTGGTGCCCCAAGAGAGACGCTTGACTGTCCTATCGGGACGTACTTCAGACCTAGAGACAATACCGTGTCACTCTCTTGTGGTAACTACAAACGTGTTTTCAAATTCGTCCATTGTTGTTGAAGCGGACTGGTTAAACTCTTGACTGCGGAGAAACATGAGTACGATACAACTGCCAGAAGCATAGATCCTCATGAGCCCCCCCCCCCCCAGTTGCGGGGGATCATGAAGATCTATGCCCCCCACCCGGGTCTGCCCTGGGGGACTTGGGTGGGGTTAGGTACTTTTTAGTTCCCAGGGTCACCCTGGTCAGCCCCACAGGGTGAGTTTTTCTCTCTATTCTGGGGCATGTGTTTCTGTCTACCCTTGGTCCATTCACCTGTATTTGCCTTTTTAAAACTCTCCCTACTGTCTGCACTGCCTGTAGCTCTTGATATTGGATGTGTGTTGCTAAATGGTCTTAGCTTTATTTAGGCCCCATGTGTTAGGTTTATTTAACGTATTTGACCGGCTGGCGACATACATTCAATGTTCTGTTTAGTTCTTTTTCACAAGCAGTGCAGGCACGTCCTGAGAAAGCCTTGTTGCTGTCGGGACGTTAAGCAATGTACAATTCAATTCATGAAGATCTACGCCCCTTGAAAAAAAAAAAAACACTTTGAATCCACTTTTTGGGGAATACTTTGTTTCTTCGAAAAACATTACCGATGGCATTACTATGTGGAAGGAGCACTTAGCTTATCAATTCAGCCAATGGATCGTTGTGCGCCGTCTTGTTTGCGCGACAACCACGTGTCTTGTGTTCCCAGTGTTTTAGTGCTTTTCGTTGGATGTACTGTATTTATGTGTGCTGAAAGTCTGCTGAGTCTCGCATAAGAGTGTACGGATGAAGATTGTATGCTTTGTTTTTCATCAGATCTGCTTGCTGCTGACTTGGTATCGTATTGAATAGTGTCTATCGTTTGAACTTCGTTTGCGTCGCCATTTTGCCACCACGTGTTGTTGTGCTCCCAGTGTTTTAGTGCTTTTCGTTTGATGTACTGTGTTTATGTGTGCCGAAAGTCTGCTGAGTATCGCATAAGAGTGTGCTGATGAGGATTGTATGCTTGTTTTTCGTCGGATCTGCTTGCTGCTGACTTGGTATCGCATTGAATAGTGTTTACGTCGTCATTTTGCCACCACGTGTGTTTGTGCCCCCAGTGTTCTAGTGCTTTTCGTTGGATGTACTGTGTTTATGTGTGCCAAAAGTCTGCTGAGTATCGCATAAGAGTGTGCTGATGCGGATTGTATGTTTGTTTTTCGTCGGATCTGCTTGCTGCTGACTTGGTATCGTATTGAGTAGTGTCTATCGTTTGATCTTTGTTTATGTCGCCTTTTTGCCTCCCCCGCAGCGTGGCCGGCTGCGGGCCTTTTCCGCTGCCCTGTTTTTCCGTGCTATGCGCTTGTGTGCCTAAGTGTTTACTGTGTGAGTCTGTTCGCTACCCGCATCTGTTGCTGGTTCAGTGTTGTTCGTGTTCCTACCGTTACGTGTGCTGCTTTAAATTTGTTATTTCCCGTCGACATCGCGCCCGGCCTCCCCACTTGTGATCGCTCCCGTACCACACCGCTCTCACACACACCGACACACACACACACACACACACACACACACACACACACACACACACACACACACACACACACACACACACACACACACACACACACACACCATACTGCACCCTCGTCCCGTCTTTCTCTTTCCTGTCCTCACAAACAATCATGCTCATCGGATACACGCGCCAACAACTGCTATCTCTACGTCGCCACGCCACTTACTGCGCGACCGGTGCCGCCGACAGTGTTGCAAATGCCTTCCTTGGCATTTGGTCGCGAAAGAGAGACGCAGGGGTGGAATTAGCAGAAGGCACGACTCACCACCACACCCACACACTTCGTCCCCTTTTCTATGTTTTCCACCCCTTCCGTCTCCGGGGGCCTCCCCGCCTTCTCCCCATCTCTTCCTTCTTCTCCCATTTCTTCTCCTGTCTTCCCTACCTACCGCTCCCTGCTCTCCTCGACCGCCTCCTCCCCCACCCTCCTCCTCCTCCCTCCCTTCACCCCTCCTCCGCCTGCTTTTTCCTCGTCGTCCCCTTCTCCCCCTTTCTCCTCCCCTTCACCCTCCCCCTCGTTCTTCCTCATCTTTTCCTACTCTCCTTCCTCCCCATTTCCCCTCCCCCCCCCTCACCCTCCTCTGCATCCTCTTTCTTGCCCGAATCTCCTTCCCCGTCTTTTCCTCTTCCTCCCTCCCCCTCCCTCATCTTTCCCCCTCCATCCTCTTTTCCCCCTACCCACCCTCCTCCTCCTATGTTCTCTTGTTTGTCCGTTTCTTCTTCCTCTTCCTCTTCTGTCTCACCCAACCTAAAACTGTGTCTGTTCAATGCACAGTCTGTCTGCAAAGATGACAAAGCCGACGTGATTTCAGATTTCATTCTAGACAATGACCTGGATGTTGTCGTGATCACCGAAACGTGGCTCCGCTCAGCTGGCGATGAACCCATCATCACCAGCGTCACTCCGAGTGGCTACCGCCTGGCCTCCTTCCCGCGCGCTTCCAGAGGGGGTGACGTTGCCATCATCTACAGGGACTGTCTCTCCGCTCACCTCTCCTTCTCTGAGTCTCTACCTTTTGCTCATCCCTCCTTTGAATCTGTCGAGGCCGTAGCAACACTCCCTTGCCAGTCCCTCATCTTCTCATGTATCTATCGCCCCCTCCAAGTTCTCATAAAAAACTCACAAACTCCATGTTCCTCACCGAGTTTGACGTCCTCCTCGACCACTACAGCACACGACCCGGAAAACACATCCTTCTCGGCGACTTCAACTTCCACTTCGACAAACCCGACCACCTTGACACAAAACGCCTGTGCACATCGCTTTCAAACCACAATCTTACCAAACACATCACCTAACCCACCCACCGACTCAGCCACACCCTCGACTGGATCATCACCCTCACCTCCGATCAACTCTTTCTCGACTCTGACACCTCCTCTGTGCTTCCCTCTGACCACCTCGCTATTCTCGTCTCCCTCAACCTACCTCCCCCGAAAAAACACAAGCTCCTTGTCTCTCGTCGCAAACTAAAATCTGTCAACCGAGAGAGCTTCTTCGACGAAGCTGTCGACCTTCTCCTGGACCCCGCCTCCTCTCCTGATCTTGCATCCCATTTCGACTCCTCCCTTCGAAAACCGCTAGACACCCAAGCACCTGTCACCACCTGCTCCATACCCAACCGACCCCCCTCCCCCTGGCTCACTGACGACATAGCTGAGGCCAAGCTCGACCGCCGACAAGCGGAACGCCGCTGGCGTTCATCTGACCTCACCGTTCACAGACAGATCTTCCAAACAACTATATTCAAAGTCTGCAGATTGATCTCCGACTCCAAACGTAAACACCTTCAAAACAAAATCCTGGAATCCACGTCTTCCAAAACCCTCTATGCTACCATGAACACACTCCTAGGCATTTCTAAAGACTCTCCTCTCCCCAACACACACAGCAATGAAGAACTCCCGTCCGTTTTTTCCACCTATTTCTCCGACAAAATCCAAACTCTGCGCAACACACTCGACACTGCCTTCTCCGCCTTCGCCTCCCGACACCCCCTTTTCCGGCACCCCCCTCTCGTCCTTCCGACCCGTCTCTCAGGACGAAGTCCTCCAGACCATAAAGTCCATGCCTCTCAAAACCTGCGAACTAGACCCTCTCCCAGCTTCTCTCTACCGGGGCGGCCTTCCAAAACTTCTGCCATTCATCACCGACATCATCAGCACATCTCTAGAAAACGGCTCCGTCCCTGATATTTTCAAGTACGCCATCGTCCGTCTTCTCCTCAAAAAACACAACCTCGACCCAAACGAACTCAAAAACTATCGCCCAGTCTATAATCTCTCTTTTCTGTCAAATCTTCTTGAGAAGGTCGTTCTCAACCAGCTCAACCTCCACCTCGCCGACAACAACCTCCTCAGTCCCTTTCAGTCTGCCTATCGCAAACACCACAGCACTGAAACAGCCCTTCTACATATCTTAAACGACCTGCTTCTCTCCACCGACTCAGGCAACATCTCCCTTCTTACGCTACTCGACCTCTCTGCCGCCTTCGACACTATAGACCACTCTATCCTCCTCCACCGCCTTCACCACTCATTTGGCAAAACCGACTCTGCTCACTCCTGGTTTCTTTCCTACCTCTCCGACAGACAGCAGTCCGTCTCCATCGACGGCGTCTCCTCCAACCCAGTCACGCTCTCCTACGGAGTTCCACAGGGGTCCGTCCTGGGCCCGGTCGTTTTCACACTCTACACCTCTCCCCTGTCCAACATCACCCAGTCTCACCACATACACCACCACCTCTACGCTGACGACTCACAACTACTAGACAAAGACAAACTCGACAACACTCAGTCACTTGAACGGCTGACTGCTACGAAGATGGGAAAAACTGGATGACAGCAAACAATTTTAAACTGAATGATGACAAAACAGAAGCCATGCTGGTAGGCAATCGCCAGAAACTTTCCCAGCTCCCTCCCTCTCTCCACCTTCAATTCGACATCACCCCCATCTCCCTCTCCGACTCGGGCAAAAATCTCGGCGTTATCCTCGAGTCCTCTCTTTCCATGACCAACTTCGTCTCCGCCACGGCCCAAGCATGCTACTTCCACCTCCGCCGCATCAGTCAGATCAGAAAATACCTCACTACCAAAGCCGCCACCAAACTTGCTGTCTCTCCTATCCTATCTCGCATCGACTACTGCAACTCTCTCCTTTCCGGCCTCCCTCACTTCACCACTTTCACTCTCCAGCGCGTCTAGAACAATGCTGCCCGCCTCGTCTTCAGAAAGAAAAAATCCGACCACATCACTCCCCTGCTCAAACTCCTTCACTGGATTTCCATCCCCCAACGCATCCAATCCAAGACTCTGTCTCTCTGCTACGAATCCCTGAACAACTGCGCTTTCGCCTATCTCTCAAACTTACACTCTTCCCCGCTCCCTCCGCTCCGCCTCCGACCCTCTCCGCCTCCAATCCCCCGCACCAAACTCAGCACTTTCGGCCCCCGCTCCTTCTCAGTATATGGTCCATCCACCTGGAACACTCTCCCACTCTTTCTCCGTCAGAAACACTCTCTCTCTCCTCCTTCCAGTCCGCCCTCAAAACTCACCTCTTTTAATAGTTCTAGCACTACACCACCACACTCCCCACCCCAAGCAGACTGTCGTATTGTATTTCACTATTTGTGGTACGTGAGTCGTTGTCTAAAGCGTGCGCATGCGTGCGCGAGTTGTGAGTGCGCGCTTAGAGTTATAATTATTATAAGATAAGCGCATTATAAATACCGTAATTATTATTATTATTACGTCACCAGGGATGCAACCCTAGTGAGCTGTACCAACATTCCTGAGTAGCTTCCCTTCCCTCATACGGGTATGTGCGCAGTGTCACCAGTTTCGCGCTTAGCTTCCTGCTAGCAGGTTGTTCTTCACCCTACGGCTTCGACTTAGTGTCGATTATTTGATTTTCCCTACCAGTCTCTTGACATGGCGATAAGGCCTTGGGTACTGCCCCCGCCAGTGGTCCCGAAACATTCCTGACCGGCGGTGGCAATACCTTTTGGATATTTTCTGGGTTTTTTTGGGCATTTCAACCAGCGCGGTCGTGCTTTGCTTACGGGCCCGGTTCACTACACTGTCCCGTGCGCCTGTTGGTTCGCCTTACAGAGACGCCAACTCTTCTGTTTTCATCGTATTTTTACGCCGATATTAATTTCTGATGATCTTACGGCCAAGTGAATTATTTTCCGGCGGACTTAGCGCTGTAATTGCCCGCTAACAGTTGCCAATTCTCGCTGTGGCTCGTTTACCGCCGAGCCATCGCGTTTCCCTCGAGGTGAAACATGAGCTAATCGGAAGGGTCCTCGGGTTAGCGCACCCAATCGGAATCTGTGTAATGCCTCATCGCAGGTAGTGGAATTTCCATTCCTTTTTGTAGATCTTGGGATTCGCGGTTTTACACTGTACGCGTGGGTGACGATAGTATCCGTTCACACGTCAATTTCTGATTGGCGGTATGCTGAGGCGGGAACCGTGTAGCGGCAGAAGTTTTGCAACATTATCCCCCAGGCTTCTTCTTCTTCTTCTCGAACGCCGTCACACTTGGAGTTTGGCTCTCAAAATGAAATCTGTGGTCTTCTGTAGCGCCTCCACAGGCCCGTACAGTTTCTCTTGTAGAGTGGCGGCCATATCTCCTCCCTTAGCGGCTGGTGGTTCCCACAGTCCTGGAGGATGTGCTCTGCGGTCTGCTCTGCTTCTCCACAAGGGCACAGGGGAGATGGCACGAGGTGGAAGCGTCTGTGCAGGTGGAAATTGAGTCGGTTGTGCCCGGTCCTCAGACGAAAGATGGTCACCTGCTCTTGTCTGGACAGCTGATGGTAACTGTCTAGGGGCCGTTGTGGTGGTCTGTACACAGACTTAATGATGGTCTTCATCTCTGTGAAGCTGACTACATTTTCATCTTGTTCTTTCTCTGCGCCCACTTTTGCCATTCTGTCAGCTTCTTCATTGCCGTAGATGCCACAGTGTGAAGGGATCCACTGCAGCACCAGTCTGGTGCACTTGATGCAACAACTGCTACATACAGGATGCAGCTAGCCCTGGACAGGCTGACAGACTGGATCAACAACTGGTGTGTGACCATCAACACAGAAAAATCATCAGCCACACACTCTTCTCTCTCTCCAACAAGGCAAAGGCTGGCAACCTAACACTGGGCAACACCCCGCTGCGGTATGAAGACCAACAGACATACCTGGGAGTCACCCTTGACAAGAGGCTGACGTGGAAGCCACACATTTGGAATGCAGAAGCGAAAGCTAGAAGAAAGCTGAACATCATGAGAAAACTGGCTGGAACACAACGGGGAGCCAATGAAAAGATCCTCAAAAATGTATATCAAGGCACAGTGAGACCACACCTTGAGTACGGATCTAATGCATGGTTGACGGCAGCCCAGTCACACCAGCAGACCATTGACAGAGTTCAGAACCAGGCACTGCGTATCATCACCGGCGCAATGAGATCCACACCAATTGAAAAGATGGAAGAGACAACAGGCATCCCACCCCTGCGCATGAGAAGAGATTGCAAAGCCTTGATACAGTCCACAAAGGTCAAGTCTTCCAAAGACCATCCTATGAACGCTAGGATGAAACAACCAACCTCAGGGAGACTGAAAAGATCAAGCTTTGTGAAGGTGACGAGAGCACTGCAGAGAAAACACCAGGCAAAGCTGCCTGCGCAGGTGGAGGCTCTGAATCCTGCTAGCGACCTTCCACCTTGGGAAAGTAAGCCAGAAAACATCACCATCTCTTCCACGGTACCCTACATCACCACCAGAGATGAGCACAGCACTGTGAGCAAGAAAGCCCTGACACTGGCCATGCTCGAAGAAAAGTATCCCCAGGAAGCATGGATACGGGCATACACCGATGGATCAGCCACAGATGCAGTTCAGGATGGAGGGGCTGGGGTGTACATTCAGTACCCAAACGGAAAATGGCAGGCAGAGGCAGTACCAACAGGCCTTCACTGCACAAATTACAGAGCTGAGGTGG
>BTPG01000006.1:69381899-69464399 GCA_036245525.1 Semisulcospira habei
CTTTGATACAATGTTACGAAATGTAGCCGACACTATGACGTCATAATTATCTGAGGTCACTAGAAAGATCGCGACCCTGCTCGAACTTTCCAGTCTAATGTAGGCGAAACTACGCGTCACAACAAAAATCGATCGCAAGTCTCCGTGCAAAAGAAAATGAAGGCTACTAAAAAGGGGCGTAATTCTTATCCAAAACAACTCAAATGAAAATCGTATCTTTCCTGTAATTAACAGACACAATGTCATGCTCTCAAAGAATAACACAACCACAAACGTAACAGATGTAAATAAATTGTATTCCGATTATTTTATTCAACAGTTGCCAAATCATCTCTTTGAATGCCGAGAAAACGTCAACATCACACGACCGCAGTTGCGGGAGCTCATGAGGATCTAAAACTTTGGTAAATCTACTTTGAATCCAAGTTTACGGGAACGCCTAGGGATCTCTGGCGTTAACACAGATTTGCGAAACACTATCCGCGTACGCTTGTAGTGAACTGTTTAAACGACCTATTTATTGTCACTTGCATGTACATGAAAAACTTACATAAGCATCCTGTCGACAGTTAACGGACAGTGGGGGGTGTGGTCTCCATGGACTGCGTGTACAGTTACTTGTGGCGGCGGCGGCCAACAACATCGCCAGCGACTCTGCAACAACCCGGCCCCTCTGAGCGGAGGTCTCAACTGCACTGGGAATGATGCAGAGACGGTCACTTGTGACGATACCCCGTGTCCAGGTAAATATATCTGCCATTTCTGCCGAACTCCCTCTGTCCGGGTAAACCGGCCTGTCTTTCTCAATGCCTATATGTCTGTCTGTTCTGCGCTGTGCTGGTAACGATACAAGGAGCATACCAGTAAGCCAAGGTCTTTGGGCCCACGACGGACGCAGTAGGACCGCGCACAGGTCCGTGTGCGGGGGCCCACTGCGCCGCCGTGGGCCAGAAGACGTTTTGCTACTGTGACCCCTTCTCTCCAGGTACATAGTTTAATTGCCTATCTCTCCGACTCTGTTACGAATGACTCCCAACAACGTACAAGAGCGAACTCACGGCTCATAACCGAATTCTACAATAAGAATAGACAACACTGCAATTCAAACATCTCCAAGAGAGATAGATTATCATGACCCCCCCCCCCCCCCACCCACCCACCCGCCCCAAAAATTAAAAAAAAAGAATAAAAATAAATAAATAAATAATAAATAAATAAAATAAATAAATAAATAATAAAATAAATAAATAAATAAATAAAATAAAAAACTTCTCGTCTTCCTTTTGTTTCTCACGGCTAGGGGTGAATTAGTGAGGTGAGAGGAAAGAAATGATGGGGAATTCGCACACTCGAAATCAGTGCCGTTCCAGTGCAATAATAAAAAAAGACCCAGTCGGAAAGCACAAACCTTTGAACTTCACAATAACATACGCAACAGACAAATATCAGTCGAATGCGGTTGCAGTCTGCAGAATCACCGGATAAAATACGAAGTGTGTTTTTAGTTCTTGTTGGTTTTGTATGGAAAAGTAATTCTGCCGACTGCATTGTTGTTATTACTAGTGAGGTTTCGTTTACGACGAATGACTCCCAACAACGAACAAGAGCGAACTCACGGCTCATAACCGAATTCTCCCCCCACCCGGTCTGCCCTGGGGGACTTGGGTGGGGTTAGGTATTTTTTAGTTCCCAGGGTCACCCTGGTCAGCCCCACAGGGTGGGTTTTTCTCTCTATTCTGGGGCATGTGTTTCTGTCTACCCTTTGTCCATTCACCTGTATTTGCCTTTTTAAAACTCTCCCTACTGTCTGCACTGCCTGTAGCTCTTGATATTGGATGTGTGTTGCTAAATGGCCTTAGCTTTATTTAGGCCCCATGTGTTAGGTTTATTTAACGTATTTGACCGGCTGGCGACATACATTCAATGTTCTGTTTATTTATTTATTTTTTTTCACAAGCAGTGCAGGCACGTCCTGAGAAAGCCTTGTTGCTGTCGGGACGTTAAGCAGTGTACAATCATAACCGAATTCTACAATAAGAATAGACAACACTGCAATTCAAACATCTTCAAGAGGCATAGATTATCATGACCCCCCTTCCCCCCCCCCCCCCCCCCCCCGGGCCGACGAAGATCTATACCTCTGGGAGATGTTTGCAGTGCTGTTTATGTCTACCCCAGTGCGCAAAGGCCATCGAGCGACCGTTGGCCCGTACGCGGGCCAACAGCCGCCGACGTCGGCCCGATGACCTATTGCGCATTGGTTTGGTACGAACTGGTTGTTTTTGCTCTCGTTCGTTGTTGGTAGTCGTTCAATGCAAACAAAACCTCGCTATTGACGATACAAGGTTTACAACAGAGTTACAGCGTATTTCCCACGATCGTCTGCTACACCGCCCAGCAACCAGTCGCCTGAACACTTCATCTCGCTCCCAGCTCCTCTGTGCTAATGGTGCTCCTAGCATATTTCACTACAGAGAAGAAGGACCCTGCTCATAAGTAAAAAATAAGGCGCGGATAGTATTCTCTTTAGGCTTTTGATAAAATTAAGATCAACAAATGAACCGATGATAAAGTAAAGGAGCTTGCGGATCCGTCGAAGACTCAAACAGGGAAAGGTGGGTTTTTTTTTTTTGCACATTGTCCATTCTGCCCTGCGAAGGCTGAAAGTCCGTTTTAGTGACAGATAACCCTTTCCCTGCCAGTGGACGTACATCTTGTGTCTGAAATCTTTGTTCATTAACCCATTCAGCCCTGACGCACTACAACAGGAGATGGGTCGACCATGATAATTCAAGGGTAATACCAAGCTAATCTGGCACGCCCTTTAATTATCATGGTCGATCCATCTCCTGCAACTGGTGCATAGTCATTAGATGGCGCCTCCAATATTTGGGAAATACGGCAGTCGGGCTGAATGAGTTAAACCCCCAAAACCAACAGCCACAACCGTCCAAAAAACAAGGATACGACGTGGTCTGAGCAAGAGGCAGAGCTGCGGGGGCTCACGAGGGTCTAGGCGGTGCTCACCTTTTCTCGGCAGCAATGCTCATTGCATTACATTGAAAATCAGTTGTTGTTGTTGTTGTTTTTATCCATTTAGTCCTGCAGATGGAGATGGATTTATCTTGATAATTCAAGGGTAGTGCCAGTTAGCTTGCCTTAAGGCGCCAAGCTAATTTGGCACTACTCTTGAATTGTCAAGGTCACACCACCCCTGCAACTGGTACATAGTCGTTCAGTAACACTTCCAAAATTTGGGGCTAAGAGAATTTACCCCCCCCCCCCAAAAAAAAAAAAAAGAAAAAAAAAGAAAAAAAAAGTGACTTACTGCATTGTGTACTCGCAGACAACAACAAAAAAAAAAAAATTCTCGTTCGGACACAACTCTATAAACGTACAGGAACTATATAGTCTAATTTATTATGCATTACCGATAAAACTGTTTTGACACACAAACCAAGGTAATTTCATTACATGTCTATGTGATTATTCCGGCTGTATCTCACGGTAGCGACACAAAAGGCTGTGATATATATATATATACTGACTATACATAATTATTGTGATATATATATACTGTTGACTATCCTCTTTTTAAGCCAGCAATGTTCCTCTATGTTTCAGTGAACGGCAACTGGAATGCATGGGGACAGTGGAGCACATGCAGCGCCACCTGTGATGGAGGGGAAAGACGTCGCCAGCGCACGTGCAACAACCCTGTTCCTAAATATGGCGGCAAGGACTGTCAGGGGCCAAGTGCTGAAGAAGAGACCTGCAATTCACAGTTATGCCCTGGTAAAAAAAAAAATCGTCTTTTATTTTAAGAATGCACAGATAAATTCACATAACCAAATTTAGTTTACTGCTTGCATTAGTTTGTTCCTTGCTAATTATATAATTTATAGAATTTTTTTTTTTTTTATACAACCACCATTATTTTGTGTATATAGAATTCCAGTTACTCCCGTACCGACTGCGGTGTACTCCCTATCCAGGGAGGATGCCACAAGTACGCTTCAATTGAAAAGCCACTTCAAAAACTAATATGTGCACATTGTTCTTTAACTCATTCGCGACAATGAGTTAACTGTGAAACTGTCCTTTTGTGTAATCTTTCTCAACACTGCGAACTCTCATGTTTTTGTGCCATCTCCTGTGTAGTTTGCCATGTTCCAAATCTACATTCTGTTCATGTAGCATTACTTCATCGATGAATAAAGCAATAGAAAAAAATACGACTGAAATATGATGCTCTAACTTGATCCGTGTTGATGTAAACAATATTTAAAAAATGCGACTGAAATATCATGCACATGGTAGTCATTTTCGCCTGTTGTTACGACCGTTGTGAGAATTTGAACATTGTCAAAAAGCTCGTGGATAGGCCTACTTGCAATCTAGGCGTTCGTCATAATGCTCACGGAGTGATGGAGACTGTATGATTTTTGCGACAATTTTTACAGATTCTAAAACCTACCGATTAGACCCTTCACTGCAGAAAAAAGGTGAACACGATCCAACTGCATGAGACATAAATCCTTATGAGCCCCCGCGACTACGGCGACTCATGCGGATCTATGCCTCGCGCTGAGACCATGTTTCATGGACGGGTTTGGTTTTTGGTCGCTGAATTAACCAAATAAGATTTAGAAACAACAACAAAAATCAGTGTATGTGTAGTGGCTTAAGAGCCAGATAACACCACCTCTTTTAGAAACATGGATATAAATGCAACTTTTAAGAGACACTGATATTCATGATGAGTCACGTTATGATCTGTTTCTTGCCTCTGCGTCGGATTTGCGGCGCCCCTTCCCATATGCGTGACTCCTATAGAAGCTATGTTTGCATCAACCAAAAGCTTTTATAAATGTGTCACAAAACTTGTGTATAATTTTGGGTGTCTTAAAAGTGTGTTTGCGCACATTTTGTCTTTTAACTCATTCGCGGCCAGCCGCATCCGGATGCGGCTGACCGCAAATGAGTTAACGTCGAGGTGGTTACTCGTATATGAGCTATGTGGCATTTGTTACATTGTCTCAAAGCTTGTTACATGGAGTCTGAAAATATGCTTTAACGACCCTAATACGATACTGGTCTCCAATTTGCTCCACGCTAACAACACTGTTGAATAAGGACAGCATAGGGTAAAAGTACTTTCATTTCATCGGTCAAAAAGGTCTAAAATGATACATATTCCATTGATGCAATATTAATCTACAGCGTTAATATTATATTGTGTTGTATAATATATACGTTGACATGTTGCTTGTTAATCTGATATTCACATATTTACAACTCCTTCACTTTTAATGACAACTGTGTGGGATAGATCGACCATGACAGCCAAACTGTAGCGAGTGCTGTAGCTTGTGAAATAAAAAGTGAGATTGTATTAGGCTGTAAATCTCGTATTACGCCCAGACATTGTGTTCAGATTAAACCAGTAATCCTTGGATATGTGAATCGATCATGCCAGTTCAAGGATGAAACAAGAATAGTTTGGCGCTTCGAAGCGCCACGCTACTCCTGTTTCTTTCTTGAACTATCATGGTCGATCTATCTTTTGTACTGTACTGTAGTCTACCGGGGAGGGCTGCCAGATTAAGCAATATGGTGTTCGAATCGACACTAAATCAGAGCATACGACTAATCCAACTGTCGCAATACTGGGACTCCCTCTACTAATGATTACACAGTAGCGAAACGTCTTACGGCTCACGGTGGCCTCAGTGGACCCACACACAGTCATGCGCGGGCCAACTGCGGCCGTTGTGGGCCCGAGGACGTTGCTTACTGGGGATCGGTTGCTGGAGATGAATCATATTGATGAAATGTTATTGGCAGTGCCTGATTACACACGCGCGCTCGCGCGCACGCACGCACGCACGCACACGCACACACACACACACTCACGAACCCACGATAGTTTACATCACCGATAACATCGAATACAATAATATTTGTAATATATACAACACAATTACAAATTATTATACAAAAGCAGGAAATGCAAATTTCTGTGACAGTTTATCTGATTGCTTACAAACGGCAAACATTTCCCAAATTTAGAAGAAAAAAAAATGAACCCCAAAATGAGCTCTCGCGATCACAGATATCTAAGAAAATACTGTGTCTGGCATGATCAGTAACAGTGTTTAGCTCATTCAAGGCGCCTCGCATCAGAACCTACAAAAGTGTCGTATGGCTGTGCCGGCGGCAACGCTGTAAGACCCTTCCGCAGCTATTGATGCGGGGTCCCTTGAATGAGTTAATGAATTTAGTGCAGATTTGTAAAGAACCTATAGACCACGTGACTGCTCAAGCCTCTGCAGATTTTTGTCCACATTGCATTAGTGGGGTTTCGTTAGTGAGGTTTCGTTTGCAACCAACGACTCCCAACAACGAACGGGAGCGAAGTCACAGCGGATAGCATGCTTGTGCCATAAGCATTGTCAACACTCCAAAGATGTATAGATTCTCATGAGCCCTCAGGACACATGAGGATCTGTGCCTCTTGGAGATGCTTGGGGTGTTGTCTATGCTTATGGTACACACTGGATATCCGCCGTGACCTCGATCTATTTAATTGTTCGGAGTGGTTGGATGTAAACATAACTTCACTTATGTCACAAATAACATTACTGTGGTGAAAGGCCGGTCTGAGTAACACTGAGATGATAATCAGGTCAATTTTGAGTATTTGAATAGTACAGGGTGTTTTAAATACTCAGCGTTTTTCAAAGTTCATTTCATTTTACCTTTCTTTTTCTTTCGCTTCATTTTATTTAACCCATTTAGCCCCGACGCCGTACAGCAAGAGATGGATTGACCATGATAATTCAAGGACAGTGCCAGATTGGCTTAGGCGCCAAGTCAATCTGGCACTAATCTTGAATAATCATGATCAGTCCATCTCCTGCAACTGGTACGTAGTCGTTTGGCAACACCTGCAAACTTTGAGAAATGTGGACGTGGAGCTGAATGGGTTAATCCAACACAGGAGCCAGAAATCATGAAGAAGGACTGTCAACATGTAAAACTACTTCACTCTAACTGCAAATCCATTTCAACAGATCTCCCATCTTGGGAAAGTCCTATTTAACAGTCGAATTACATTATTTTAAAGTACAATTACGCGTCAGTTTGTAGACACATTTCAGCACTATTTGTGTTTCTTATGACTTGTCGACACACGTAATGAACGTTAACAGCAGTTTGGAGACCCAGCACGAGCACACGCGTAATCGCACTTATTTATACTGCGCTGCCGTTCGCGTGTCAATCTATTTTTAGCTGTTATTCGTACCGATATCGTTATATTTAGAACGGAGTGGAGTCATTGTCAGGTTATTTGATATAAAGACGACGTGTGCTAAACGGGATTCTCCTTTGTTTAAATGAACCATAACTAGACCTGTGCACAGCGTTTCACAACCATCTGTTACAGAAGTGTATCTCTGAACAGCTACGGCGGTAGTGGGCCACTATGCTTTAAAATCCTTAAATGTTGAAGGTGAAAAACTCACAAAACGTCAAGGATATTATTATCCTTCTTTCTATAATCACAATACATCAAGTAACGGTGTGATTTCAAATTATGGGATTAACAAATTATTTGAATCTTGAACGATATTCATTCCGATGTCAAGCAAATTATCAAAACAAGTGATTTAAGTGAACATCAGGCACTGGTGTTCGCTGAATCAGCATATTTTCATCACGATCTATGCCCCCTTGACAGTCGCCATTTACAAAAATAGAACTTGGACAATTCCCCCACCCCCCTCCTTGTTCGTCCCACCACCCCCCCCCCCCTCCCCCCACCCCCCACCCCCAACCTCCCTCCCACCTCCCCCAGAGTGAAATCACCGCAAGGTAAAAGCACTTCCACTGCCAAAATATTCATTATTTTAGTCATCACTAAATATTTTTCTGTAACCAACAATATTAATGATACACCTGATGGAGAATTTAAAAAAAATATCTACAAAAACGTTAAAAACGCTTGGTCTTTTTCAGACTCTCAACACTTTTTCTCAATGGCCTGGCGCTATTCGATTTTTCCACTGGTCGTCCGTTCTCAAGGCAACTGGAATCCCCTTGTCATATATTACCAAACATGTGATAAGTAGACTCCCTTATTACATGTTACGATGACAACGTTACTCGCTGAGCAAAGCGTTCTCCCCCAAAATATATCTTTGGCCAATCACAATTCTCAGTAAAAACATATACCTTAATCTTCTTTCAGTCAAACCTGTAAACAAAACTATTCCAATATACAATTTAGAGGGCTACAAAACAAAAAGAACTATATGTAGGTGTTCTATGATACGGCTGATACTACTTTCATACAAAACATAACTGAATAATTGGACAAATTAGATAATATCAAAGACAGGAAAATTCAACTAAAGTGAAGACTCTATCACCTACTGACAGTTAAGAAACAAAAAGCTGGATAAATAAAAATACAGGGGGTTACGCAACAAAATAATGATATACACGCATTGTGTTTGGCCTATATTATCAATCCCATACAAAAGAATGACTGAAAATGTGTTGAATAAAAGAAATACAGGCGAGTGAATTTCCAGGCGAATGCAGTTCGCACGAGGTTGTTGACTGGTAGTCGGAAGTATGGAGATTTACGTCCCTGGAACCTCTACCTCGCACGTAAAGTTTTGGTTTTTTTAAGGGTATACTTTCTACAGTTGAAGACAAAATCGTTGTATTACGAATTTGACTTGCCAGTGGTTTTTGTCGCCTCTCGGGTCCGGTCAGAGGTGTCAATGTCGGAGGTAAGTGTTCCGAGCTAAAGCCCTCGACACGTACCTCCGACATTGATCCCCCCTCCAGACGACAAGAACCACTGGCAAAGCCTAACTCGTAATACAACTAATAATGTGTATATGCATGAATTCATATGTTCTAGTATAACCATGATAAAACTGGGAAATACACGAGACATATTGTTTATCTCATAACATTGAAAATACAGACATATATTAAGCAATATTAAAAAAATCAAAATTGAAAGCTGCTGAGAATTTATACCTAAATATAATGCAAAAAGTATAAAAAAATTAAGGACTGTAAACAAGTAGTAACAAGAAAGGAAAAGCCCTTATGGCTCACGTGGATGACCGATCCACACATGTCTGACAATAAGTAAGAGATGGCTTCAGCACTAACAAAATCTATGGGGTTTTTCAAAATTTAATCAATTTCACACATCTCTTAAACCCCCGTGACCCTTGACCTTTGCGGTGAGTCGACTAAATTAGGATACATAGGAAGGTCTTATCATCAGCTACCTGTGTGCCAAATCTGATTGAAAAGTTTGCAAAAATGTTGATAATAACTAAATTTGTCGACCTCTTGTGACCCTTGACCTTTTCCGAGGGGTCATCCAAATTTGTATGCATAGATAGGTCTTACCATCAGGTATCTCTGTAGTACGTTTGGGTTTGAAGTTGTGAATAGTAATTGAGGAAAAAACATTTCTTGTAAGAATAATTATGGCCAAAAGTTTTACCTATTTCCTGAGCTCTTGTGACCCTTGACCTTTCTGAGGGATCAGCCAAATTAGTATACATAGATAGGTCTTACCATCAGGTATCTCTGTAGCAAGTTTGGGTTTGAAGTTGTGAATAGTATGTGAGAAAAAGAAATATTTTGTCAAAATATGGCAATTTTGTACCTATTTCTTGAGCTCTTGTGACCCTTGACATATCCGAGGGATCAACCAAATTAGTATGCATAGAAAGTTCGTACCATCAGGTATCTTTGTACCAAGTTTGGGTTTGAAGTTGTAAATAGTATTTGAGAAAAAATAAATTATGTCCCAAAATAGCTATTTTTGATATATTTCATGATTCTCTGTGACCTTGACCTTTGTGAGTGGTCACTGAAATCGGTATGTTTAGAAAGGCCTTCTCGCAAAGTATCCTTGGGCCTAGTTTGAAGACTGTAACTTGAACAGTCTCCGAGAAAATGCCAACGTTAAAGGGTGGTAGATGATTATAAAGATAGCATCAATTCTTCTGTTCTCACATTAATTCACTGGCATGTCTTACTGCCAACGATAATCCCTTAACTCATTCAGCCCGACGCACGTATTTCCCCAATTTTGGAAGCGTCATCTAACGACTGTGCACCTGTTGCATGAGATGGATCGACAATGATAATTCAAGGGTAGTGCCAGATACGCTTGGCGCCTGTCGGCGCCGAGCTAATCTGGCACTATCCTTGAATTATCATGGTCGACCCATCTCCTGCTGTAGTGCGTCAGGGCTGAATGGGTTAAACATTTTTCATTACCGGTAGCATGAGACACACGACCTGCTGTAAGACAAAATGGGCTTTCCATAATACACAAAATACAGTTGCCACTTATCTTCTCCACACTGACAAGATAAGGAATGACAAGAAGAAAGAATCCATTTAAACCAAGTTGTTCTAGAGTTGCGTTTTTATTTCTCAAATTTTCGTTCTCAGGGGAATTACCTGGTTACCTGTTACCTTGTATTCCTCTGCTAAAACCTTCACAGAGAGGCGAACATTTGAAAAATAAAAATGCAACTCCAGAATAACTTGCTTTAAATTGATTCTTTTTTTTTCCTTTTAATTATTCTTCGATTTTATCGACACTTGAATCTTTGTTAGGAGCATGTGGTATATCATATAATTATATATATATATATATATATATATATATATATATATATATATATATATATATATATATATATATATATATATATATATATATATATATATATATATATATATATAAACTGTGTTGTTAGTGTCTTTTCTAAGCGTGTTTCTTTCTTCGTTGGGTTTGTCGCATTTTTTTTGCTCATAAGTATATATATTCTCTCAAATTAGCAACGGCCCTTTCGTTGCTTATTACAAAATGTAACATGTACAGAGAATAAGAGACAAGAAAATGATTGTCACCAGCAGACACACACAAAACAGAAATACAGGAGAGTTCCTTCTGTAACGCATAAAAGGCAGAGGAAAACCTCTTAAACATACGTGTACCCATTCGCATGGATTGGGAAAAGAATGGTAGAAAAGTCTTTGATGAGGCAAGGCAACATTGATAGCCCGTTGTATTGGCGAATTTTAGCAATCAAAGCCCACCATGGAACAGATCTATTTAAAGCGATGTACCTCAGGCAGAAAAGGGTTAAAAGATCGCAATATCTTCTTTATTAATATTCTTGGCTCATTTTGCCCGCGACACAGCACAGCAAGGTATGGCTCGAACATGATAGTTCAAGGGTGGTCGTAGAATAGCTTGGCGCCTATAGGCGCCAAGCTATTCTGCCACCACCCTTCAACTATAATGGTCGATATGTCTCCTGACATGTAATATTGTAATGCGGTCCTCAGAGGATGACTACAAAATGTGGGTGTTTCGTACATCGGGCACAGTGAGTTAATATGTCGCATAATAATGTTGAACAAAAGGGCTAACTTAGATTATTTTTAAAATGTCATAAAATGAAAGACTCTTCCTCTATTCTTCTCCTTTGTACACAGGAGATTTTCTTCCGTTACACTCAAAAGGCAGTGGAAAACCACTGGTGCGTGTTCCTACGCAAACGGATTGCGCAAAAGGGCAGAAAATTCTTAGCTGAGACAAGACAACATGACATTGTTAATCCGTTGTATGGGCGAAATTGAGCACTTGAAGCCTACCATGGAGCAGATCGCTTTAACCCATTCAGCCCTGATGCACAACAGCAGGAGATGGGTCGACCATGATAATTCAAGGGTAGTGCCAGATTAGCTTGGCGCCTGTCGGCGCCAAGCTAATCTGGCACTGCCCTTGAAATATCATGGTGGATCCATCTCCTGCAACTGAAGCATAGTCATTAGATGACACCTCCAAAATTTGGGTATTACGGCCGTCGGACTGAATGAGTTAATACGATTCACCGTTGGTGGTCGCCGTAGGACAGATGTACACCGGGTGGACACTCGTCTGAGTTAATTTAACACTTTCACTGAAATATGACGCAGGTTGTGTTTTCTGAAATCGTTCGTACTTCAACGTCACGATCCTCGGCCGTTGAAGAAACATGGTTACAATGTAATCGCAGCAACAGCCATGCATTTTCATGAGCCCTCTAACATGTGGGGGACTCGTGAAGATTTTCGTCTCTTGAAGTTGGCTCACCTGAACGTTTTCAGTCTCGTCAGTGAAGAATTGCGAGGTCGACCTCTTTTGGCAATACCGTTCAAAGGGATGCAACCATGGTCGTAGTACATTATTCTTCTTTGACGTAAGAAGACGTGCGTATTGAAATGATGCATTATGGAGCAGGGAAGTGCGTCGTTTCAAATTAAAATTAGAGTTTGAGGGCAGGTATAGTCTCACTTTGTCACTAGTAATTAATAGGAAGCAGTGACGACATCTTGCAAAGGCACAGACGTTTGGTGCAAGTAAGTATCTTCAGTGATCTGAAGGAAAGTTGTCGCAGAAACAGACTAGAGGATGGATTTCTCGCGTATAATCGGATTGGTAAGAGATAAAATTATCGGGTTTGCTGGCAAATGAAGGAAATTTGTAATTTCTGAGGGATCAGACGTGAACATGTTACGGAGCCTATAAGAACAGTAAGTAGAAGAAGGCACTTGGTATAAACTGCTTAGCCAATAGGGCTCTCGTGTATTACAGAAAAATGTTTCACCGAGTAGGCTATTTAGTGGAGCCCATGACACGACGTTCTGGCTCCACCAAATAATATGCTCGGTAAGCATTTTTACGTAAACCTAAGCAGTATTTTGTATTATATGTTAGTAGAGTAGAAAGGCAAGCACAATAATGGCACGTGTTCTAACTACATCACCGTTTGAGAAATTGCAGTTTTTCTTCATTTTCATTTGTTTCGCTCTGATCGTTTTCATTAGGTTTCTCTGCAATTGGCAACGTTACATCTAGTGGCATGTCATTTCTTATATGACTGATGTTATTGATCGTTGAGATACTCTGAACGCTCTCTTGGTAGGACGGTGGGAATCCGGGATAGCCTGCGTCTGGTCGTGGAGGTTCCGATCGCATCTCTACCGTAACAATTTCCGACTGATTGCGCGTCGCGTCAGCGCTGAAAAGAAAATAATACACAAATACGGTTGCTGGTTGTTTGATCGGACCGCATCGTGAAAGAACTGCTGAGAAAGAATACAAACTGTGTGCTGGTCTGTGATTTTTGACCTTACGGCTTTACAGCCGTAAGGTCCAAATTCACAGACCAGCACAATACGGCTCCTACAGACATAGGCAAATAGACGATGCGGTTCAAACACACAGACCAGCCACCAAGCAAAAAGCGTTTGTTGCATTATTGTCCACATGCAGTATTTAGTCGGTGATCATGCAGCTATTCATTGTACAATAATAATCGCATTGCAAAAGCAACAACAATAAAATCGTTGTCTCAGTAAAATTTAACACTCATACTCGATCAAATCAGGCAAAGAGAGAACTAAAATTTAAAAAATAGAGGTAAAAAAGCAGCAGCCATCCCTCTAAGCACAAGTGTATCCATCTATACATAAAAGCCAGCCAGCCCCTTAGCTGTCCAGCCATCTATCCATCTATTTGCAAACCAGGGCACTAATAGTCTGTCAACCAGCCGGAATTCGACGCAGCTAGGGCTTTGTGGTATGGTATGCATGACGACAGGAATAAAAACGTCCTTTTGGCCTAAATGAGAAGTTATAGCCTGCTGTTACAAGCAGTAGGCCAGAACTTCTTATTCAGACACAGCAAGCGAGCTTATTCCGTCTCCATGCATTCAAAACTAGAACCAGATCTTACCGTATTTTACTCTTCCTGCACTTGTAGACAGCCAGTATGCTTGCAAGTCCGAGGATGACCACTGAAGCACAAACGCTGCCCACAATTATAGCCACGACATTGACATGTTCACTACCATGCTCCTCTCCTGTCGGCTGAGATGATGTAGCGGTGTTTGTGCTGGTATCACCTGTGGTTTTGTGTGTTGAAGAAGTTAAGGCAGTGAACCGGTCTGTTAAAAAAAAGTTTCAGAAAAGGTGAATTACACATGTCTGTAACTTAATTTGCACAGTGTTCAGACAGATTTCTTAATACGCTTCAGCTCAGTACTACGCGAACCAGTTTTACGCAGTCACATATATGTATATCGGGGACAGCTCATTAACTCTCAAGTGGATTTCTGGGTCGAATTGCACGTACTTTTCAACGCCAGTAACCACCTGTAAGTGGATGTAGATTATGTTTCTGAAATTTTTGTTAACTAATAACTCAAAAGAGTTCCAGCAGTGCAAGTAATATATAAGTAAAAAGAGATGTTAGCAAGAGGCATTGATCCTGAGGGGGCTCATGAGGATCTATACCTCTTGCGGACGGATTGTGTTCAGTTTTCTCAGCAGTCAAGGGTTAACCGGCCTGACGTAATGGCTGCAAAGTGCCGTTTTATTCTCAGGTGCCCTATGTTTTGGTACAAACAAGGTAACTGACCAACAACTAACATAAGATTTTTGCATTGCTGACAAACATTGCTGCTACTATAGGTTGTTGTTTGTTTGTTTGTTTTTGGTCATGTAATAATAAAGGTGCAAACAATAACAAGAGCAGTAAGTCAGATTAAGAAAAAGGTTTGTGCTGGTCTCTGATGTCGGACCTAGCGCTCTAGGCTTTTGGGTTAAAAATTACAAACTAGCACACGAATACATTTAATGAACATGATATTTTAAACTTAAAGTTACGTTCATTTCGACGTTGTTTATACTTCAACTTGAGCTCGGTGTCAATGAACGGCTATAAACTAATTCAAAAAAAGAAGCTAAATTACAATGAAATAAGAGAACTTACAGAGACACTGGTGGACACTGAAGGCCCCGAGGATGTCCCATGTAAGTCCAGCAGGACACGGTTTACATGAGGTGGAGCCGGCCTGGTCCTGATACTGAGCCCGCGGACATGGAACACATTGACCATTTTCTTCTTTGTATCCCTGTGGACATTCCACTGCAAATGAGGAAAAACGTTTAAAATTAATATAATGTACTTAACCTCTTCCCTGCCACTGTACGTACATTTTTCTTTTCTAAATCTTTGATCGTTCAACGGACCAAAAGCCAAAACCGCCCAAGAAACATTGATACAAATTGGTCTCAGCAAGAGGCATAGATCCTCATGAGAACCCGCGACAACGGGGGCTTATGAGGATCTATGTCTCTTGCAGGTGGATCGTGTTAGCTTTTCTCGGCAGTGACGGGGTTAATAAGAATGCGAGTAGGAGAGTTTTTGCTTATTGGTTCAACAGCAAGGCGGTTCTCTACCATCCGCTGCAACCCTAAGCATTCGACCCCCTCCACTCATGCTGAAAATTTGTTTACTTAGTACTTAGCTGTTTTCATGTTATATCATTTCATCGTAACGCACGAGAGATAAGATAAGCAATGGAACCCCAAATTTATAGCAGTTAGAGCTGACACAACAGTCTCACGGGGGAAATATCATCTCACCACAGACTCCTTCGACAGCGACGCTCCCGCGAGAGCAAACCAAGGTTGCGTTGAAAGTCAAGGACGTGAGGTCAGGAGTGATGATTTGGTCCCCAATAGTTGAAGTGAAGATATTGTGTGTTGCGTTGCCCTTCACAGTGGCGGCTGATGCCTCCATAAGTCGCAGGAATTCTGCATACTGTCGTATGCTCGCTGTATCGTCTGCGGGGAGACGAAGAAACAAAGTTTAATTTACATGGGTGCTAATCTGTGTTTTAGGACTTCATAGTTTTAGGTGAAAAATCACATTACGGCACACATTGAAAAAAACCAACCCATGTCAACATGAATTGCCCTACCGTTTGCAGGAACACTCCTCTGTCGCATAGTATGTCACACATATACTGACGATCAAAAGAAATGCGAAATTTTGTAAATCATCGGAAAGTTTTTCCGATGGTTCCGAAAATGTCGCATTTCTTTGGATCGTCAGTATACAATTCTACTCAAATGAGATGCAAAGCATCGCATTTTACCCATTCAGTCCTGACACACTACAGCAGGAGATGGATCGACCATGATAATTCAAGGATGGTGCCAGATTAGCTTGGCGCCTGTCGGCGCCAAGCTAATCTGGCACTACCTTTGAATTATCATGGTCGATCCATCTCCTGCAACAGGCGCATAGTCGTTTAAGTGACGCCTCCCAAATTTGGGAAATACGTGCGTCGGGCTGAATGACTTGTGTTGTTCTCCAAGTGTTGCTAAGGAGTACACCTGAAAACGGTACAGAAAATGATCATCAAAACTGACAGTTTTGCATCAATTCACACACAAATGCACAATGTGCGTTCGAATGCAAATTCGAAATCATTTTGTCACAAATGATATTGAGACGCACTTTACAGCCAGCTAACGAGGAAACCAAACAAATACATAAAACTTAGAAACACGGCAAAAAAAAACTGACACGGGACCTAATGCAGGAGTCTCATTTATTTATTCAAATTATATTTAAACATCCATCAAGAGACGTGTTCATGCTCTTTTCCCAGTCTATCGTTTATACTGTCAGTGGTCACAGACACAGGTACACATGTTTATGTATGAGGACTGAGCAACGGCTGACATTTTCTAACCCCTGTCGGTAGCATAGAAATGGGCACACCATGACAGCTCCAGTGTATCTTCATAAAAGCCAGGCGTAATCCCCTGCTATCTGATCTATCACCCATCTCCCGCTGTAAGCGCTTTAAGACTGAATTCATTAAAATCTCACTGGGATGTAGACGTAGTTCTGTCCTACAAACGGAAGTGATCTTGACCAACAGGACCAGAGATCCCGTGCTGCGCTTGCGCCGTTCCGCACTCTCGCTATAGCATGCTATGAAGACTTCAGTCTGGCAGGGGTATTCGTTCTGTTGCCGACATTCCACTTTGTCCGCTAAACTTTTTTCTATCGCTGTCTTCATTGCTGCAGAGGTGGCATCATCGCAACTGGCGTTAATGGGTACCTTCGATTCAATCGCGGCAAGTTGTGCAGACGTCGGAACTGTAACAGGTAGAAAGATCATCGCCTTTATATCATGAAGCCATTGACTCATTGTTTCCGAGGTACGAAATACCCACATTTCGGGGTTATTCTCTGAGAAATGCATTACAATTTAGGAGCCAGATCGACCATGATAGTTGGAGGGTGGTGGCAGAATAGCTTGGCACCCTTTAACTATCATGGTCGAGCCATATCTTGCTGTGGTGTGTCGAGGGTAGAATCAGTTGATACTGTGCACAGCACCTGTGGCTGCATGCACACAATTTGATTAACCTTTTCAGTGCCGAAAAAATTGAACCCCACCCAACTGCACGAGGCACAGATCTTCATGAGCCCCCGCAGTTGCAGACCATGAGGAGCTATGCCTCTTACTAACGTCCCTTTAAACCATGCTATTTTGGACATCTGGGGCTCTCCGGGGTTGATTAAATACAGATTTCAGACACACTGTCTGAGTCAACTGGCACTGGGACTGCAACAAGGCGATAAATGAATTAAGATCGGCTGTGGACCTCAGTTTGTAATATACTCGTGACAGTAGTGAGGTTTCTTTAGCAACGATCGACTCCCAACAATGAACGAGAGAAAAGTCCTGCAGGATAACCATCTAGTACCATAAGTATAGACGACACTCCAAACATCTCCATGAGGTATAGATCCTCATGAACCCTCCGGGCTCATGAAGATCTTTGCCTCTTGGGGTGTTTGGACTGCTGTCTATGATTACTGACTCATGCTTTATCTGCCGTGCCTTCCCTCTCGTTCGGTGTTGTGTGTCACTCGTGTCGGGGCCGAAATCATGTACCTCTACATATGTCTGGCAGCTCGATAGTATCGGACGCATTCCCCTGGTGGCTCCAGAGGTAGTTGGTCGGCTCTCCGCACGAGTACAATAGGGGAAGAGGGGTAGCGGATAAGAAGCCGGAGGCACAGGTCAGGTTGCAGACTTTTAGAAACGGTTCCCTGGTCGTACGGCAGAAAAATAGGGACCCCAAATGTCGAACTAGTTGTGGGCATTCTGCAAAGAAGCTCATTAAAAACAGAATGAAATCACCCGCACCGTGTACGGCTGCACTTCTGAGATAGACCCGCACAGGGAGTGCACAAAGTACGCTTCAATTTAAATAAAATGCAAAGTATCTCAATTGTATAGACGTGTTTTTGTGGAATACTCCCTAAGTAGGTCTAGTTCTAAGAAATAAAATTAGCAAACGATTCAATTTTTCTAAACCAGAACAACTGACGTCAAAGAACCTCATCTACCCAAGACCATGTATACGAGGAGAAACCAGTATGAGGCACTGATCCACGTGAGCACCAGCTGTAGGAGCGGCTCATGAGGGTATCTCTTTCAATGCATCTGATTACTGCTCGTTATATTTCGGAGTGAAAGGCATAACGATCACGCATAATTATATAAAGTTAAACATTTCAACAACAATGCTTAATTATTTAATCCCCACTCCATGCATATTTTGTTTATGTAATATTTCTTCATTCCACGACCAAAAGCCACAACTGTCAAAGGAACATGGTTACAAATTTAGTCTCAGCAAGAGGCATAGATCCTCGTGAGCCCGAGGGCCTGTGGGGGCTCATGATGTTCAATGACTCTTGCAGACGGCGATTTGCGATTTTGCTGGGCAGTTAAGGGGTTAGCATCACGACAACCTTTACACGATTACACTAGACAATTAAAAAAGCTATACGAGTTTTAACAGTCGTGGACATTCTAGAGAAAAAAATATACGTCGCCGGAATGTACATGTATGTGTGTACATTACACGTAATACACATATAATATGCTGTAAATCGGAATAAAGCAAAACGTTAATGTTTACAATATTTTTCTTTGAGTGTTATCGACAGAGGTAGTTATGTTACACAGATTTTCAAGCCTGCATACAACGAGAAAAGAGAACAAATACAAAAATAACACATGTAAAAGGATGATTATAACATATCTTTGTATCTTGAGTTATGAAAAAAAGTTGCGGCTCTTTTTGTTTGAACACAGCCGCTTATAGCAAGCGTGCAGGGCTCTTAGTGTACCTCAAAAGATTTTTTTAAAAAATCAATATGGATACCTGGGCACTTTGAGGTCTTGCAGATCTCAGTCTGTGATGGATTTCCAGAACACGCTCGTCCCCCATTGGCTGGCGGCGGACTAGTGCATGTGCGACTACGTGACATATTCCCTCCTCCACACGAGGCTGAACACTGTGTCCAAGCAGACCACTCACTCCACCATCCATCCACTACGACAGATAGTCAGACTATTTACTATGAACACAACTGGGTTCAATTAGCTTTGAATCGCTATTATTCATTATAGATAGAGGCATCTTCCATACACTTCAAATTCAGAGCAGGTTGGCACCTGGGAAGGAACAAAGCTAATAACCCAGTCTGCAAAATGCCATCCGTCTGAAGTCGGCCACAGCTGGCGAATGAACGAAAAGAGGAATAGATTTTTTTATATACATCCTTGCGAGATTTTATAATGATCTATGAACCACTTTGTCGTAGTCCTCGGACAGCGCAAAGGGGATCATTGACGTTAAATTTACAAATAATTTTACAAAACTCAACTTTCTCCACTTGAAGTGAAGGTGTTAATTTAATGTAATAAACAAAATACGGAAATCAGAAGTAGGTCACATACTGAGCATCTTTGACGCTCACAGTGGATTCAAAGCTCGGACAAACATACGATCGTACGATACTGAATGTTCGGTCTACTGTTTGTGTTGAAACATGTGCCATTTGACATATATTTTTCATATCCGAAAATTGCCTCATAAAGAACATTGACTAAAACAAACTGAAAAAAAATCTGCATACAAAACCTGGACATAAGTCTGTGTTACACGTCTCCTCCTCAGTATCAATCCCTTCACAGTTTGATCCGTTATTTTGGGGCACAGGGCTGTCGCACCTACGATTGCGAGTTCTCTCCCCTCCCTCACAGGTGGCACTACATGCACTCCACTGTCCCCACATGCTCCAGTTGCCATAAACTTGTAACAGAAGTGATAATAAGCACAGTGAGTAACCGAGCAAACGATGCATTCTGCATGAACATAGTAACAACGAGGTCACTTATAACAACCAGCGAGAAACATAGATTTCTCAGGAACCCCTACATCTAGCAGGGGTTCATGAGGACCTTTGCCTCTTGTAGATGTTGTACGTTTTGCCAGCTTTTTTATCCAGCGGTTTGCGCTGAGGTAAGGATTGCCACAGCACACCGTCTTTAAATCGTGACCAGCACAGATCTGACAGCCACAGACTGTGAGCTCGACAGAATGCTTACCTGGACGATGAGGTTCGCCACAGATATCGACTCACTCGCATCTCATTTGAACAGAAGTACACTTGTGGCGTACTCCCCGAGTGGGTCAACCTGGGGAGTGTAAACCGCAAGCGGTACGATTTACCTGGACAGCGAGGTGTCCCACAGCTGATCGTCTCGGTATCACTCCCAGTGCAGTTCAGACCACCGTTGAGTGAGGCCGGGTTGTTGCAGCGTCTGTTGCGATGTTTCTGGCCACCGCCGCCGCATGTAGCTGTACACCCAGTCCACGGGGTCCAGTCCCCCCATCCTCCGTCCACTGTTGACAGATCGACGGATCAATGTAATAACCTTCACTACCGGGACAATACGAGAACCACTCCGACTGCCAATGACAATAAAACATGAGCACGTTTCGAAATGACTGCTAAATAATCATAATTCAGAGAGGTGTTTCACTTTTATTTATTTCCTTGTAGTCTTCGTACACTCTTTTCTGTCTGTATTCTGTCGAGTGCCGGGGATTCTCCCTGCAATATGTGAATCTAATCTTTCAATACTTCATGCTGTTATTATGTGTTACTTTACTAACCCATGATAGTATCACACAGTCTGCCGGTGTACCCGCGTGTACAGATACAGGTGTAGGTGTTTTGCCCTGACATACAGGTGGCGCCATGATGACACTGGTGGTTTTGACAGGGGTCGGGTGGTGTTTTGCACGTGACTCCTGTCCATCCAGCCTGACAGTGACACACAAAGCCACCCGGTTGGTTCTCACATGGGTGGGTGCCGCAGGGACCTCTCTGACACTCGTCCACAGCTGATCGAGAATAATAATAATAATAATAATAATAATAATAATAATAATAATAATAAATAATGATAACGATGCTACTACTACTACTATACTGACTTCCATAAAAATGCGAAAGCACAACACGCCGTGTTTTGAGAGGGTATTTCATTCATGATAAATGTTGAGTTGTGCACTAACTTCTTACATTGCACGGAAGTCTGAGTCCCCAGTGACATGTCGCACAAGTTAACTCTTTACAGTTATGATGTTTTAGTATGGGAAACAACGTTTGAAATTTTCGCGTTTTTTATGGAAGTCAGTATACTAATGTAAACTGATGTCTAACCCCATCAATGCCTGGAAAATGTGACAAACACACAACTGCAAGAGACAGAAGCTATTGAGCAATTGCAAATGGGGGCGCATGGTATTATTTGCTTTGTGCAAGCTCCATTTATATACCTTTGATTACCTTATGGTGTTTCCTTATTTAACATTGTTTTTTGTTTTCTTCTGTGATTTAAAAGACCGCTGTAAGTGAAGGGTTTCATTTGTCTATTCTCTGACTGGCAGATTAACTATATGTATCATTATATCGATACCTGGGGGAATATACAGTCAAACCACGGTATTGACATTCACATTAAAATGGTGCTAAGATTACATATAAAGAAAAAGCAAACACAGGAAGCGAAACATCCTCTGGCTGACTCCAGCCTTAGTTTGCCCGCGCACAGTCGTGCACGGGCAAACTAAATCTGGAGTCGGCCAGACGACTTTCGGAATCCACGAGCGTATTTTTAAGAGCCACAGACCTGACCGCGTTATATTAGATTTCGCGATATTGTGATGTCGGTGATTTTGACATTGCTGCATTTATTTTTCACTTGACAGAGATTGACAGATCTTACCGGTACTGCTAAATCTGCAAATCTCTGTAAACTAAACAATGATTTCCTAGTTTCTCTACCAGCCAGTCCTTCATGTTGATCTAGTATGAATATGTGAACAGCAAAGCTCACAGACTAGTACCGACAGTCGCAAAAACAGCGACACGCATCACATGGGCATAATGTCGCAAGGGTTTTGCGTGCAACAAAATTTTTACAAAATTTTGTAAAGCCATTTACCATCACATTCGGTGGGGTGGACGACACTACTGGCAACGGGAGTCCATGTCAGAATGTTGTCGCTGTTGTTTCCAGCACATGCCACCGGCTGTGACGTGATGTCACCTGGACTCATCAGTCTGTTCGAAGCACGAAGCCCACTGGCTTGCACTGAAATAACGATACCTCTTTAACTCATTCTGCCCGCGACACACCACAGCAAGATCATGATAGTTCAAGGGTGGTGGCAGAATAGTTTGGCGCCTGTAGTTGCCAAGCTATTCTGCCACCACCCACGAACTATCATGGTCGATCTGTCTCCTGAATTATAATGCAGTCCTCAGAGGATACCTGCAAAAAGTGGGTATTTCGTACCTCGGGCAGAATGAGTTAAAGCATGTTCCTTTCTTTGTTGACTGTCTTCAAAGTAAGAGTGGAAATAGTTTATATTATTCTGAGAAAGCATACGCACCCTTGCCTCTTGTTACTTCTATGCTCAGGACAGTTTTGACGGAGGCAGCCAGCGAAGAGTGTGTGTAGGAGAGAACCATTGACGTGCCGAAGTAGAGATAGGCTCTGGATGTCTGTTTGTCGACTGTGAACAGTACACGGGACCAAGTACCGGACATTACGCCCAGAGTTACTGATGTCGTTCTGCGCCAAGAAAAGGACGCCTCTAGACTTAATAATAATAATAATAATAATAATAATAATAATAATAATAATAATAATAATAATAATAATAATGTATATTTTCAAGGCGCCTATACTTTCGATAAAAAAGCTGTAGCTGCAGTACAAACGATATATTAACATACATGCACCTTGCATCCAACAACACATAATATTCCCTATAATAGACACTCACGCAACAAGATGTACAAGAGAAATTAAAATAACAAAATGGACAACAACAAAAAATGCTCACACACAAAAAGACATACCTTACAACTAAAATTAAAAGATAAATCAGACAACTCTCACTGACAAAAAAATGTTGACAAAAATAAGAATTATAACAGTGAATGCATGTTTATAGGAATAAGTCTGTCTTCAAACACTGCCGTAAACTATCGGCTGATTCAAAATGTCTGAGGAATTGTAAGAGTTTATTTCATCAAAGGCTCTGTATACTAAACTACATATACATCCTTGTAATGAAAGTTTCAGTATAATCATCACCGTTATCGTCATTATCGTTTATCGTCGTTAATATTGTTATTATTATTATTATTATGTGTGTGTGTGTGTGTGTGTGTGTGTGTGTGTGTGTGTGCGTGCGTGCGTGTGTGTGTGTGTGTGTGTGTGTGTGTGTGTGTGTGTGTGTGTGTGTGTGTGTGTGTGTGAGCAGAGTAAAGTAAATAAAATGCACAAAATAGATGAAGGCATGTGTGATACATAAACCAAAAATAGAGTCGAGACAGTCATGGCTAAACAACCAGCCAATCAAAAAAAAAAAAAAAACCTGTATATCTCTCTATATATATATATATAATTTTTCATTCAATTCTGAGAATGCTGTGCTAATGCCATGGAATTCCAGGCTGGTAAGCTTGCATTATGTCATCAAGACATCAGCTGCCCTTTTTGTGATTGCAACGCAAACTAGTTCTAGATCATTTTTAGCCTTCCACTGAACACCTACTACATAAAGCAGTAGGGACTACCCCCAGGTGCCCCGCTATCCACTGGAGAATATCCAGTCCTCCCCCCAAGGGATGATGCTAGTAAATATTCCCAAACAGATTTGCACCAGCTGAGTAGATTTAAGTTTTTGCCGCCAACGACCGGTGTATGAGGTTTTGCAGTGGAAGAAGACAAACTAATTTTGAAAGGGCAACACCTAGGCATATTTGTGGTACAATTATTCTTTATTTGTAACAAAAGAGTCGCCCAAAACCAAAACAAAATGCACTGAATCAGATTAGCTTCAAGGGACATAATTTTTCATTCAATTTTGAGAATGCTGTGCTAATGTCATGTAATTCCAGGCTGGTAAGCTTGCATTGTGTCATCAGCTGCCCTTTTTGTGACTGCATCGCTCACTAGTTCTAGATCAGTTTGAGCCTTCCACTGAACACCTACTACATAAAGCAGTAGGGACTACCCCCCAGGCGCCCCGCCATCCGCTGGAGAATATCCAGTCCTCCCTCCCCCCCCCCTTCCCCCCGAGGGGGGATGCTAGTAAATATTCCCAAACAGATATTGGACCTGCTGAGTAGATTTATATTTTTGCAGCCTACAACCGGTTTCGCCCCAAGGGGGGCTCTTCTGGTAGGCGAACGGCGTAACCTGAAGGTTGGTTAGTTCGGGTTTAACGTCCACAGCACCGAGGTGATCATGGACGGCCCTCGCGGGCGGGTTATGGGGGACAGAGAAATCTATTGCCTATGGAGTACGACCTGAATACTGATCAACTCAGGCGCACTCCAACTGTGCCACTTTGATTTACCAGGACCTTTCAACGGACATGCTATGGAACAAATCCGTTTTCCCCCTGGATTGCGAGTCCAGCTACCGGGGCCGGGACTCGAACCCACGACCCGGCGATTCCCTTAGTAACCTGAAATTGCAAACACAACGCATATACCTGAAGCCGCCTCCAGAATTTACTGGTAGCACCGCCAGCACAGCGCGGATTGCATCCCTAAAGCTTTATGATGTGTTGCAGTGGAAGAAGACAAACTAATTTTGAAAAGGCAACATCTAAGCAATTTTGTGGTGCAATTATTCTTTATTTTTAACAAAGGCGTCGCCTTTGAAAGAAAGAAAGAAAGAAAGAATATATATATATATATATATATATATATATATATATATATATATATATATATATATATATATATATATATATATATATATATATATATATATATATATATATATATATAGGTGCACTCAACAAAATAAACAACCAACCAACCCAGCAAACAACCAAGCATCCAGCCAAACCACCAAACAAAAGTGAATAAATAAATAAATAAATAAATAAATAAATAAATATTAATAATGTAAAGTAAAATATCACTATCGCAAGAGTTGCGTATGAAACAGGAACTTAGGAAGAAAGATTGAAACCCCTATTAGTAACGAATCCTCCCTCCTGCGATACGGAAATAATGTACAACAGAAAAGAACACAAGAGAGAAAGAAAAGACGTCATCTTAAATGAAAAAATGCAACCATGTAAAAGACAAAAAAAAACAACTCGTATGATAATAAATAAATAAATAAATAAATAGATAAAAATTAATTAATTAATTTTAAAATATAAATAAATAAGTCAATCAATAAAGAACTCGTTCATTACGGAATTTAAGGGGGAAGTGGTCCAAATGTATTTGTTTTCATCCCTACGTCACACGACCAATCTCTTTAGCGCAAACTGTAACACGTGACTGAGCTACAAAAACCCTTGTAGCGACTAATGGCGGACTTTTTGTAGCCCTCTTTGGGACGCATCTTGGATGCCAGTTTTGTTCTACAAAAGAGCAGCAAAACGTTCTAAAGTACAAAGTTACTTAGTGTTGTTCGAAACAATAGGCACACTACTGGATTTGTTTGCAGCACACATTTGCAGCAATAGTGCGCATCAGACCACTAAAGAAAGAATCCTTGCGAAATCGAAAGCACATGAGCCTCCTATGCGACTATTTTATTGAAGACTTTTGAAGTCGTTTGAGGCAAACAGTCACTTTCCTCTTCCATTGCATCACTCTGACAATGTGTAGACAATGCCTTTGGTCATACAGGCGGCAACGTCATTACAGATCTAGTATTACGTCAGACATGTATATTCTTTTGACGTCAATCATGTCTGGTGTGATCCAGGTCACACGATTTCAGCTGGTGTTTGTTGTTGTTGTTTTACAAAAATAGTAGAGGAAAAAAAATACGTTATTGGTAGCAGGGGCTTGCTACACGGACCCTTGTAGGCCTTCCGGAGGTCAAAGGAAACATTGTACCCCTCAGGCCTTCGGCCTTCGGTTTACAATGGTTACTTTTACCTCCCTCAGGCCTACACTAGTCAGTGTAGCAAACCCTTGCTACCAATAACTTATAATGTTTGTTTACATGTTTGTTCATCGTTGAACGATTCACCTGCATGTATACTGCATTTATCAACGTTTGTCTAACTCATGCTCTGTCGTCAAACACGCATAGACTACGCCCTTCACTACCGAGAAACATTGAACAACACCCATCTGCAAGAGGTATAAATCCTCACGAGGTACCATGTCTCTTGCTGAAACCCCTTTGTACCGATGCTCCTTTGACGGCTTTTTGGCGGTGCACTTAAGGGGTGTTTATATAAAACGACGCAAAAGTGGTGGCGATGGCGACAGGAACAAAAATCGAGAATCAGAAACAAAGGTGAGTGATTCCCTAATTATGCGCGGAGCGACAGGCGACAGCAGCGAGACAAAACTGTATGATGCCGCGGAGCGATTCAACGGCGATTCCTCGTGATCAGCAAGACACCATAGCTTTCACTACGCGACAAGGTCTTCAACAATTGGAAACAACTTAAATAGAGGCGCGATTCTGCCTGTCGTGCCGCTGTATGAAAACACTTAAAGCGTTTTTTTCCGCCTGCTGGGCAGGTATTTTTCTGCCGTGCACTGTTGCACCATTGTCACCTACCTATTTGGAAACACAACTTTACAGTGATCTTAACTCGTTCGAGACGAACGGCATCCGGATACGCGGCTTAAGCCGCGTATCCGGATGCCGTTCGTCTCGAATGAGCTAAAATCATTGTCTGCGTAGCCTGGCAATGAAGAGGTTACAACTCTCACCCATTAACAGGAGTTTCAGCAGCACTGACACTGCCGTTGTATGTAACCAGTGTCACTGACTCCCCGCCGCCTGTACCCAGGGTTAGCGTTACTCTTGCTACTGTATTCACGTGCAGTAGCAGCCAGCTTGTCACTGTCATCGCTGACCAAGGGGAGGTAACTTCTGCTGTCAAGCTGCTATTGACAAGGCGAACGTCAGAGGCTGCACAGAAAAAGAATTTAAATTTAGCATAGATTTGAGGATTAACTCCTTCGCTGGCAGTGATCACAAATTTTGCGTCTCTGCACACTGACCGACATTCGCCTGAAGAACACATATCAAATGGCACCAAAAACATCCATGAAGAGCATATGAGACTGGCAAAAGACATAAATCCTCATGAGGCCCCCGTAACTGCGGGGTCTCTTGCAGCTGGCTAGCGTTCGTTTTGGCTCGGCAGATAAGGGATTGATATAAATCGTATGTGTGCCTTTAACCACATCCTTGCCATTGCATGAAGAAAAAAAGCACGCTTATTTTATTTTATTTTATTGCTCATGCATTTCGTTTGGAAATAATGCAATTTATCTAATTTTATTTTAGTATGGTGAAGGCGTTGCTGTTATTGTGTTCACTTTAGAACAAATACATCTTTCTAAGAATGTTTCTTTCTTCGTTGGGATATTCTCTGCATTTTACACGCTTAGCAGTCACCTTTTTTGGTCTGGATTGCTGCCACCGCATGCATGTTTCGTTTCTGAAATGTGTGTTCATTCAGAGACCAGTGGCCACAACCATGGAAGGAACATGGATACAACTGTTCCCAGCCAGGCACAGAGCCTCATGGGTCACCACAGTCATGGCGGCTCATATGGATCTGTGTCTCTTGCAGTTGGATCATGTTCACTTTTTCTCTGCATTGAACATGGTGAAGGGTTAACTTTACTCGTGCAATATATATAGGTACACATTTCCCAGTAAGTCCTCGGGCCCGCGACGCGGCCGTCATTAGCCTGAAAACGTTTTGCTACTAAAGATATTGTAAGAAATATAAAGGAAAGGACTTTCAGGGGCTAGATACTCATGCACTACGGGCGATACATTCACGGATGCTTTCTTTCTCCTGTTTATTTCCTCTTCATCTTTAAACAAGCAACTTTCCTGACATGAAGCAAACACAATAGCAGCAAAAATACACCATACTAAACAAAACTGAAGAAAATGCATTATTTTCAAAAAGAAATACACGTGCAATCAAATAACAAAGATAAAATAAAATAAAATAATAACTTGAAAAAAACACCAAAACTAAACTAAAATAAAATAAAATAGATACACATGACTGTATTTTATAGTCTCTCATTTTGGAAGTTATGGTTATATGCCATATCAAGAAACTACCAGATAGGAAAACAGCACTGTCAGGGGATAGAATTGTGCATTGTCGACCAATGATCAATGACAGTCAACCCTTTTGGTTTCGTTTATTGTGTGGACAAACGGACTACAATAACAAACAAGCACATAATATGTCAAACACAACTCACGAATGCATTGATTTATTGAGCTTGCTCCAATCAACTGTGTCCATGTGCCGGCAGGGCAAAGATCACAGGTCATGGCCCCGTCACGTGACTGGTATCTCCCTGGAGGACAGGGCTGACACGGGGTGAACGCGTTGTACGACACGCTGCCTGCTGGACACAACTCTGAGAAGAAGAAAAAAAGTCACAATAATCACATATTTAACGTATGCCTGTGCGCCTCGGTATATCGGTATCCGGGAGACATAAAGTAAAACAGCGTTATTCCCAATCGCGTTATTGTGGTGCTAAAATTTACATTGACTAGTGACAAAACACCACATGATAAACAAAAGGTCCTCGGGCCAATATCAGACTTAGCTGGCCCGCGCACGGCTGTGCGCAGGCCAGCAAAGTCCGGCGCCGGCCTGAGGACCTCTTGCTGACAGGGAGATTGTCCTGGAATTCATTTATCCCTGACGCACAACAAAAGCAAGGATAGTTAAAGGGCAGTGCCAGAAAAAAAAAAAAACCCCACATCCTCTCATACTTGAGACTCATGGTCATCTCTCTCCTGAACTACCGTTTGCATGTGCCCTCCGCACACATACCCATCTGGGAAATACACCACAAGTACATTTATTTTCAAATGAGATGCTTTGAATCTCATTTGAATAGAAGTTTACATATTGTTTAATCATCTCATCTGAACAAAAGTGTACTTGCAGTGTGCTTCCCGAGTGGGTCTATCTGGGGAGTACACCCACAAACGCCATGGGAAATAAGCTGACTCTAACCTTTACAGTGCGTGCTGTTCTTGCTGCCATTATTTGCTGTGGACCATCCGGGCAGGCAGGGTGTACAGGACGTGGCATTGTCCATAGCCGTGTAGCTGCCCACGGGACACGGTTTACAATCTGACGCCTTGGCTCCTGTCGCAGGGTCATAGGGCAAATAGTAACCAGGCCCACAGCCGGCTGGAGACAGAAGTGATTGAGCGTGTCGTTTAACCCGTTTATCGCCATGGGCGCATTTTGAATTTTGGAAATGTTACTTAACGACTATGTACGACTTGCAGGAGGTGGATTGACCATGATAATTCAAGGGTAGTGCCAGATTAGCTTGGCGCCTTCAGGCGCCAAGCTTATCTGGCACTACCCTTGAATTATCATGGTCTATCAATCTCCTGCTGTAAGGTGTTGGCGGTAAAAGAGTTAAAGGCAATGCCAGCAACAACGATCGTGTGTCCCAGATCACCCCGGTGCCAGTTGGACATAAAACTGAACTAAGAACTAATAAAGATCGTGTCGTAAGACAAAAGGGAAAACAAAATGCACGAAGGAGAAATACGTATTTTACGATTTCGCAAAACATTGTTACCGCCAAGGTTTTACTGATGGCCTTCTAGTCAACTTGAACTACTCTGTGCTCGTTTTTGTCTACCGTATTAAAACAAATACGGTAGACATTGAAATGGGGCTGGTCGGAGCGCATTCCGGAGCATGCACATGGCGTTTTGGGGATGCAGGGCAAAAATTGTGGCAAAGAAGTAATAAGAAAAAACGACGTCACGTCTAGATACGCAAACCTTGCTAGAGAACGTCCTTTTAGTTCAAAAGCACCGTGCGCGCGTGTGTATGTGTGTGTGTGTGTGTGTGTGTGATGGTGTGTGTGTGTGTGTGTGTGTGTGTGTGTGTGTGTGTGTGTGTGTGTGTGTGTGTGTGTGTGTGTGTGTGTGTGTGTTTGACAGCGACTAGAGCCCTCGTTTGAGGACGGACAAGCTTGAACTTTTAGGATATTGTCCCTAAAAGAATTATTTCGTGACCTTTTTTTACGATGATTTGATTAAGATGCTCATTGGCTAGAAAGTGGCCGCTTCACAAAAACGGGTTGATTCACACTGGAGTCCGTAATTATTCTATTTTTACTAGATATTTTGAATATAGCTAGATAAAAGGGAGATAGTGAATGAGTTCGTTAATCAGCATTGTACCTCTAGAACGTTTTGAGTGATAATTAAATAATTTTTGAATTTGTTTTTACGTTTTGGGGATTAATTTCACGAATTATATGGGTTAATCTTAAAACAATTATTTCTTTTTTAAAGAAGAAAAACACCAATCTTATCATTAATAATAGCATGATTTTTCGTATACTGTATTTACATAAGCCTACGGTTTGTCTAGGCTGTTGGGTACGTTTAGGTCAATTGTGACCTGTATGCAATAGGTGTGAAAATCAGACAATTTTCTGCACCACCTTTTCGGAGTCATTTGCAAAACAGCTAGCATAACTTTTATATATTTTTACGGAAAAAGATAACTTCTCACTAATACCCGCATGATTTTTTTATAAACAGTGTTTGCATAAGTCTGCTATTTGTTCCGGCCTTGGAGTAGGATTAGGTCAAATTGTGACCTGTAAGCTCTAGGCATGAAAATCAGCAAGAAAATTGCAAAGTTGATCCTCTGATACGTCAAATGTTAGTACTGCGATGATGACGTATAACATGGAGTCGTCACTGTAAACACAGCATCGTGGGGCTAAAGATGCCATGACGTGAAGCTTAAAGTGACGTCATTTTGCTGCTCGTGCTTTTATTCTTCTTCAGAATAGCTATGCTACGCCAGACCACAGAGATTACAAATGGCGGGAATCGCCTTGCGTCCGTCTTTATTTCTGTGTGCCAGTGTGCGTGAATCAGAGGGTGGGTTAGAGTAGAAGGAGATGGATTCCTGTCGCTACACGAGCCTACAGAGCGTACTAATGGCGAGAAGCGCCGTGTGTCTGTTTTTATTTGTGTGCGCCGACATGTGTGTTGATCAGATGCTGGCGTAGAGAGGAGGGAAATGGATCAGCATAATAACCTAAAAGTATGAACATGAATGTTTCTAAATGATAAACGCATTTGAGCTCCAAGCAATATGGTAGACTTTGGGATGAAGTCCTCATCTTGTTTGTTTGTTTTTTTTCTCTCGCGATTTTCAGTCAGCAGATTTCTTCCCTGTTGTGACTTTCCCACGTAAAGTAGCGCCAACATAGCAGTTATATTGGACACAACAGCCGCTGCCTTTGACGGAACAGCTCACTATTACATGCATGTTTACAGTAGTGTGGTATTTCATAAACTGTCACAGCATAATACTTTCACAGCATAATTTAATGGTTATTTATAGCGTGATGTTTTTACAGTACTCCTGATACGGGCATCTGTTCGACTGAAACTGAAAGTAACCTTCAGGCTTGATAGCTTCAAGACCTAAACAATTACTCGTGCGATTATTTTGTAAAACAAACATAACGACGATAGCAATTCTGCATAAATGAGATTAGATTTACACAGCAGAGAAACTGTCTTTGGATTTATAAGTCTGACGGTCATAGTTTCACCAGTTTATTTCCATTGACTAGACAGCAGTAAAATATTATTTGCCAATAACGTTAGTAATTACTTCCTCTGATGGATCATCACTGCAGGCCGATCAAAATCAATCAATCAATCGGTCGGTCGGTCGGTCGGTCGGTCAGTCAGTCAATCAATTCACAGGATCCCTTTTAAATGTGACACATGTATGTGATCCTAGGCTTGAAAAGTTTCGTTAATTCTGCCCGTACACAGGAAAAAAAAAGACATGGACTTAACAGCATAAAAGAAGTTCCAAAACAGATTAGTCGATCTGTCTCCTTTCCTGTCACGTTTACTCGTACCATTCGCAGGTGTATTCCCCAGATAAGCCACTTGGGGATACACAACTAGTACACTTCTTGTCAAATGAGATGCAAAAGCATCTCATTTGACTAGAAGCATACCTATGGCGTACACCTCGAGCTGGTTTGTCTGGGGAGTACACCCACAAAGGAAACGGGTGTAGTCTTAAGAGGAGGGCAACATCTTTTAGAATTTTGACATTAGGGCTCAACGTGTTGAATTATCGAGAAGTAGTAGTGTATATTAATACACTGCGAAAAACCGTGTTTGTGTATAAAAAAAAATGCATGGGATTAATACTAAAGCGGCACATGCTATTTTTAGCTCTTAGAAATCTAATTAATTAATTAATTTAAGAAGTCCCTCATCCATAGCTGCAGAAGTGTCATTACGCATCGTCATTAGCAACGCTTTACGACAGTTTCTCAGCTTTGAGGGGCACCTCGAATGAGTTAAACAGTGCAAACAGTCTCTGTCTAGGAAAGGCGAGTATAATATTGAGTGCCTCTTTAATATCATGTCCAAGCGTGCACGTCAATCTGAAACATACTAGGAATAGCAGAAAGACGGAAGTAAACGAAAATGGCATGAACAAAACGTACAACATTCAACCTGACACAGCAAATCGAAGGTGTAAGAAATTAGAGTTTTAATTAAATTTTGTTTATTTACCAATGGAATAAACTAAGTAATTTTGTAAACTAGAATGTTTATTTGTAACTAGAGACAAATTAAGAGAATACATATATACGAAATAAAACCTGTCCAAGACAGCTGGCACCACACACTACTCAGAATTTAGACTTTCATAAACGTTTCATATCATCAGTAGCAACGCATTAAATATCACGAACGTATGCACGTGCACTTGTACTTCAGTCTATATATGTAAAAGTATTACGATAATTCAGAATCTTAGATTTTAGTTTCCATCAAAAGTGCATGTGTGTATATTCTATATCTGTTTGACGCACTACATTCTCACAAGTAAATTATGTAACGTACCTGTTTTCTCACCTAGTTACCTGTTACCTGGGCATTCCCTGGATGAAGACCTCGCTGAGAGGGCGAAAAGTTGTTAAAATAAAAAAAAAAAACCTGCAACTCAATACTTTTATATATATATATATATATATATATATATATATATATATATATATATATATATATATATATATATATATATATATATATATATATAGAGAGAGAGAGAGAGAGAGAGAGAGAGAGAGAGAGAGAGAGAGAGAGAGAGAGAGAGAGAGAGAGAGAGAGAGACAGAGACAGAGAGACAGAGACAGACAGAGACAGAGACAGAGAGAGAGAGAGAGAGAGAGAGAGAGAGAGAGAGAGAGAGAGAGAGAGAGAGAGAGAGAGAGAGAGAGAGACAGACAGACAGAGACAGACAGAGACAGACAGAGACAGATACAGAGACAGAGACAGAGACAGAGACAGAGACAGAGAGAGAAGTATTAAATGACGTATATTCACCACATGAAAGGGAGACAGTGTTGTCTCTAGACTTGAAGAAAGTTCCGTTTGGACAATCGAGGGCAAACTTTGGATATCCCACAGTATATTCCTCTGCTACCAGGCCACCAAAATTTAGCTGACCGGTTGTGGCAGCCGTTTGGAGGCGATTGTGAACGTCGGCTTTTATTTTCAAGACAGACTGAAAAAATACAACACTCGCTTGTAACATCAACATCACATCGACATCAAGTTACACCAATGTGTGCGCTGGTCTTTGATTTGGACCGAACAGCGTACGAATTACAGACCAGTACACATTTAGGACAATCGGTTGCATATTGCTGGGCACATGCATTTATCAAACGAGAGACAAGACAAATTGTTATCTAACCCTTTGGCTGTTGATAGCATTTGTTGTCGCGATGATTTGTACAGTTTCGATGATGAGTGATGAGCGCTCTCCATACAGTTCACTTCAAACGACTCTCTCTCTCTCTCTCTCTCTCTCTCTCTCTCTCTCTCTCTCTCTCTCTCTCTCTCTCTCTCTCTCTCTCCCCCCCCCCTCTCTCTCTCTCTATGTTTGCCCGCGTTGCGTGTATTTTTTAATTTTTATTATTATTATTTTAATTTTTTTAATTAGAATTATTTTTTTTAAATATTTTTATGTATGACCGAATGAATGAATGAATTTTTATTTAATGTCTCATCATGTCTCCTAATCTTTACTTTGTGTAATTTGGTACTATTACAATTATTACCCTGTGTTTGTAGAGTAGCAACGGCAAGTATGAAAAATGGCACATGTGCTAATTACTTCATCCGTTGCGAAATAAAGTTTCATTTCATTTCATTTCATTTCATTTCTCTCTCTCTCTCTCTCTCTCTCTCTCTCTCTCTCTCTCTCTCTCTCTCTCTCTCTCTCTCTCTCTCTCTCTCTCTCTCTCTCTCTCTCTCTCTCTCTCTCTCTCGGGCTGTAGTGAGGGCATATGTCCGTCCCTCTGACGTAGCTCAAGAGACTATTCTCATACGATAATAATTATGTGCATAAATGTTCTTTTTAAATGAACAAATCAAATCATTAATTAATTAATTTCTTGATTACTTACTAACTTACTTACTTACTGCCTTTCTTTATTCATTCATTCATTTATTTATTCATTCATTGAAAGATACCTGGTAGGTCTGCTCGCTCGAAATTGAATTATTAGCATAGGTCACTGCTATGTCGAATTCAAATCTGATGTAGAACTGGCTAGTCTGTCTGCGGAAGCGATCGTGGATTCCAGTCTGTGTTTTGCTGACGAAAGAGTTGTGCCGTCTCTCTTGCGCTTCTCTGCGTCTCCTGACAGTCACTGGTCCGCAATAGACCTGACGATCACAATAGGCGGGAATTGGTCAAAAATGCATTTTTCTCTAAAATGTATTTTTTTCGAAAAATACTTACCGATGGCATTACTATATGGAAGGTACACTTAGGTTACCAATTTCAGCCTAAGAATCCGTTGTGTATACATACACAACCAGGGAAGCAACTCCAGCGAGTTGTTACCAAGCACCCTGAGTAGTCTCCCTTCCCCCATACGGGTACGTGAGCAGTGTAATCACGCCAGCCTTATCTTAGCTTGCTGGCGGCATGCGGGGCAGGCGGGAGGGTCCTCCTAGTTATGCCATCGGTAAGTAGTTTTCGAAAAAAATACATTTTAGAGAAAAATACATTTGTTTCTACAAATCCCATACCGATGGCATTACTATATGGAAGAGTAACGAAAAGGTGGAGGGTGCCGCCCCCTACGCCCCAATACTGCATAGCGCTCAGTTAGGGAGACTAGGTGCAATCTCCCGACGATGTCATTTAAGCATACCCATGGCGCCTGAGGAACCGGGAGGGAGTGTTGCTCCGTCGAGAAGTCCCCTACCAGGGCCAGATTCTCGCGTTGGCCGGAGAGGTCTCGGAGGTAGAAGCGGGCGCGGGTGGACTCTACTCGCCGAAAGCTCTGACTCATGCGTTCCGATGCGCAGGCTTCTCGCCCCCTCCGGTGAAGAGGTTTGTTAAGTGGACTGTATGATCCAGCACAACAATGACGAAACGTTTGCACTGAGAAGCCGTGTCGGCCCTGGGACCAGGGCAGAAAGAGGCGGGACCGGCCTCTCCGCACAGTCTTTGATCTGCGCAAGAAATCTTCAATGCCCGGACAGGGCTGCCGGGACTCCCGGGAAGAGTCGAGACATCTGAGTGGGCGGAGGTTAATCACTTGTGCCGAGACCGAGGGGAGTCTGTTCTTGGCCAACAAGGCCGGGTTGGTCAGGGGCTGTACTGACCCACCGACTCTGAACTGCAGGCAAGCAGGGTCCACGGAGAGCGCGTGCAAATCGCGCACTCTGGCCGCTGTGGCGAGGCCAGCAGGAAGAAAGTCTTCCCGGTCACGTCCGCGAAGCGGCCGAACTGAGCGGCTCGAACGGCTCGAATTCAGCCAGGTGAAGATCCAAGGAAGGTCCCACGCGGGAGCAGAGAGCGGGAAACCGGGCGCTGGAGCTCAATGGGCCATCAGGTCGGAGAGATCGGCTGCGATAATGGCCAGGTAACCTCTGATGGTGATACGCGCCAAGTTCTGCTCCCAGAACTGCCAGAGGAAGAACTCGGCCAGCTGAGGATTCGTCAGAGCCGAGGGGGAAGGTGCCCGGATCCGCACCAGGACAGCAGAACCCTCCACCTTCCCTCGTACACCCTTCGGGTGGATGGCCGGCGGGCTGCAGCGACCGCCTCCAATGCCATACGCGAGAATCCTCCTGCGGCGAAGGTATGCCGCACAACCGCCAGGCGTGTAAGCGGAGCCAGGCAAGGGAGGGATAGGTTCCACCTGGGCTGCTTCAAAATGGTGGAAGGTGCGGAGGCGCAAGGGAGGGTCCATGGAGAGACTCAAGGGGTCGGTGGTCCATCTCCTGCGCCAACAAAACAGGGCCACCTGGAACAGCACTGCGTTGCAGCCCCGGAGTGTCTGAAGACCCTTGGGCACCCGGACCGTGGGAGGGTACGCGTAGGCCACGAGGCCGTCCCAGTCAATGGAGAGAGCGTCTACGGCCCAAGCGAGGGGCCAGGGATAGGCGACGCGAAGAGCGGGAGCTGTCACTTCCACCTTGTCGAGAAAGGTCGATCAAGAGTGACTCCCAGTAGGATGCCCAAGGGCGACGCCGACCTAGCTCTCCTGCTGAGCGAGTGGAGGGAGGAAGCTCCGCTGTTCTGTGGCTCCTGCCACCTCAGTGATGTGCCAAGAGCGCTGCCGGCCACGAGTTGAGGGCATATGGCGAGTGGATGGCAGAAGGTCTGCTGTCCCGTGGCTACTGCCAGGTATGAGGTGCGCCAAAGAGCGCCGCCGGCCATGAATGGAGGGCATAATGCCCGATGTTCTCTGGCGCTGTCCAGGGGCTACTGCCCGGTAAGAGGTGCGCTAAAGAGCGGTGCCGGCCACGAATGGAGGGAATAAGGTCCGCTATCCTGTGACTCCTGCCAGGTAAGAGGTGCACTAAAGAGCGCTGCTAGCCATGAATGGAGGGCATAAGGACCGTTGTTCTCTGACGCTGTCCAGGGGCTACTGCCCGGTAGGAGGTGCGCTAAAGAGCGCTGCCGGCCACAAATGGAGGGAATAAGGTCCGCTATCCTGTGAATCCTGCCCCACCGAAGCTCCGGCTTGCGGTAGCGGGGGGGCTCAGCTGTTCTGTGGCCACTGCCACCTGAGGGGTGCGCCAAAGGACGCTGCTGCCCATGCTCTCGAGTTGAGCGAGTGGGGGGCATTGGCTCCGCTGTTCTGTGGCCACTGCCACCTGAGGGGTGCGCCAAAGGACGCTGCTGCCCATGCTCTCAAGTCGAGCGGGTGGGGGGCATCGGCTCCGCAGTTCTGTGGCCACTGTCACCTGAGGGGTGTGCCAAAGAACGCTGCCGCCCATGCTCTCATCGATCGGGTGGGGGCATACCCTCTGTTATCCTGTGGCTACTGTCACTTGAGGGTTGCGCCAAGGGCGCTGCCGGCCACGAGTGGAGGGCATAGGGAGGGACATTCCCGACGCAGACGGCCGAGCCAAGTGAGCAGAGAGTCCCACAATGTCCGAAGTGGCTCGTCTGCGAAGTCCCATGGAGCCAGGATGCGTCTGAGCCGAGGGGGGCACCGGGTGCGGAGATACTCTCGGGGATCCGCCGGCCGCTCCCGTGTGTAATTCCCCACAGCTGCGACCAGCGTTGCTCTCTGCAAGAGGAGCAGGTATCGCACAGGCAGGAGAATGAGCAACCCGCACAGCATCGTGTGTGGGAATCACTGGGCCACGTGAGCCGAGGAGCGTGTAAGCCCTTGCATTTACGGCAGGTGCGAACTTGAGAACTGTAACAGACAAGCGGAAGCATAAACGTGAGTGGCCCCGTTATCGAAGCACGCATGAGTGAAATAGCTGCTTTGTCGTGTCAGCTCTCCATCTTTCACAATATAGCTCTCTTTAAGGAGTGGCTGAGTTTGTTTAACAATGAAAGAGCAAACTCCGAAGATAACACCTCTGTCTGCTGAGACTGCCATGCCAGCTGCCAGAGGCATTACCCGAGGCTTTACCACGCCATATCCAAGTGGGGAAGAAGGCAGAGAGGACTGAGTAAGAAACCAAGACCAGAAGCCTGAAGTCAAGTACGAAGGCTGAACCGGTAATTCTTTCACAAGAAAGTTAAGCATAAGACTGGCGTGATTACACTGCTCATGAGGGGAAGGAAAACTACTCAGGGTTCTTGGTAACAACTCGCTGGAGTTGCTTCCCTGGTTGCGTATGTATACACAACGGATTCTTAGGCTGAATCGGTCAGCTAAGTGTACCTTCCATATAGTAATGCAATCGGTATGGATTTTGTAGAAGCAAATATCTACGCTGCGTTTAACATTTCCCCTGACACAAATCAACAGGATATATGATCGACCATGACAGTTTAAGGATGGTGCCAGAACAGCTTGGCACCTAGAGGCGCCAAGCTATTCTGCCATCACCCGTGAACTATTACGGTTAATGTCTCTGTATTAATTGTTGCTGTGATTAATTGATCGAGTGATTAATTGGTTAAATGATTATCTACTGTCTGACTAATTGAACTGGATGAGGTTGGACTGGATTTGAATTGGACGGATTGAGTTGGCTTTAATCGGATTGACCTAGATTGGATAAATTTGGATTTGATTGGACTGGACTGGACCTGATTGGATTGGACTGGATTAGGTATAGTTGGGTTTGATTTGATTTGATTTTAGTCCAGGAAAAATCATTTAAGAGTTAAACAAAGACAAGAACGTAAGCAAGCTATCAAAGTGCCCTTTAACTAAAAGTTTACCTTCAAATTCTCCAGGTGGCAAGTATTGACGCACGCATCCCGCAGTATGTCAGAGCTGTTCATGCGTTGCACAAACTTCGTTTTCAGCTCATCGAAAGACACGCTACAAGTGTTGGTGTAGTAGAAGAGGTCCGAATTCAGCCTGACCGCCCCAGGCCGGATTTTCACTGAAACAAAGAAGAAAATAAAAGTACTCTGGCCTGCATCTTTAGCATTGAATATGCAATGAATTCAAAGTGATGATGATTGCTGTTGTCAGTGAATTTGCTAACCATCTCGCTGCCAAATGCAACCAGCTACATGAACAGTACATGCAAAAGGTATATGTCCTCTTAAAACACAGCAACTGAAGGGTCTCGTAAGGATCTAATGCTCTTGCTGGTCTCAACCACAGTGCCTGAAAACAGAGAGGTTATCTACGAGCACTAAATCTGCAGTTATTGTTTAATTAACGTCATTTCTAAATGCCTGTCGTAAAGTATTAAAATAGTTATCCCTTTGGCTGTCGGCAGCGGTTTTGTCGCAATGATTCCTGAAGGAATCATCACGACAAAAACCGCTACCGACAGCCCAAGGGTTAGCGTAGCCAGTTTACCAATGCAATCAGGTACAGTTGGAGGTGTCCAATATTTGTTGGAGTTTGTACAGTAGAAGTGTCCGTTAGTCTGAGCGGGAACATCCCAGTTTGCCTGGCAAGACATTAAGCAGTCCCAGCCGAAATTCCCAAGGTTGCACGTCAGCGCACCGTTCTGGGGTGGCGGCAGGTACGTGCAGTTGTTCTCTGTAGGCGAATAAAGTAGAATTACAACTTGTTTCACTCTAACAGTTCCGACAACTGGAGGTGTACAAAATCCTTTTATACCCGCCGACAGGGCTACATAGAGGTTTGTCCACTTCAGCTTTGGTATGGTAAAACAACTCTGCTGTTGTGACTTTTTCACAGCCAACCCGAAACTTTGGTCGTTAATCCTATCTTGTATTGTATGTATGCTCTTTCTGTATACAGAGAGACAATATATATTATTGGTGTTTAACGCCGAGCAGGCGACTAAGGCCATCTCACGGCGGGATGGGTAAAAATCTGGTCGGCCAGACTAAAAGCAAGGTCTTAAGACAAGATGTAAATATACCTTAAAAATATGGCAGGCTAAAATGTCGCACGAATCTTTAAAAGAAACGTCTACAGACTCTCAAAAAGGGCAATACAGAGAGACAATCATAACGCAAATCGTAAATAAAATAGTCTCAAGTACGAGTACAAATAAATTTGTTACATTGTTTTGTTGTTTACCACAACACTTTTTATACAGTCGAGGGCTTCTTGAAGTCATTGTTAAGCTGCGTTTCGGGAGATACAAATGAAACAATGACACCCTCAACCAGCACACGTAGGTTAATTTTGAATGCTTACCTCTACACACAGGTGCCACAGCACTGGTTCCGGGCCACTCCCACTTCATGGTCGGGGGGTGCGTGCTGTTGTCCCTCTCACACGTGATGCTGTTTGCACCCACCAGAGGGTAACCGTATGCGCAGCTCAGCGTGCACGTCGCGCCGTAAACTTGCCCATTGGGACAGGTGTACAACATGAGGCCGTGTCCTGTGGAGTCGAAATTTGGCGCGGCACAGGACAGGGCTGTTGAACAAAGGCGTAAATTTAAAAAAAAATATGTACAGTTTGACCGCTTGACTGCAGAGAAAACATTCACACAATCTAGCTGTAAGAGAATGCATTTGCTGGGGCTCATGAGGATCTATGTCTCTTGCTGTCACCACTTTAAACTCATGTCCCTGTGTGCTAATTTCCACATAACAGTGCCCGCAGATAGAGTAGATGTGAAATATTATATTTTAAATAATTATCAGCTGATTGAAAATGTAAACTAGTATTTGGAGAACAGAACACAGCATATATATATATATATATATATATATATATATATATATATATATATATATATATATATATATATATATTACTTATTTTTTATTTATTTTTCGTTTTTCAATAATTTACTAGGTAACACAACCTTCTGATAATAATGACAACACTGAATAGGTAATGAAAACAGTATGATCGGAGAGTGCGTGAACAGATATACCATACACAGGCGGATAAAAGAACCTTGAGCAAATGTGTAATTATATGTAAAATTTAGATGAAAGGAGTGTGTTTTATAGCGCTGTCCTCGATCTGTAAATAAAGGCACACTGTACCTTAATATTTGTTTCTCTATTCGTTTGTTCGTACGTTTATGTATTTATTTATTCACTCATTCACTCATTCATTTATGCGTTTATTTGTTATTGCAGAACATGGATCAATATCGCTCACTTGTGACTGTGACAGAAAACCGACATGACCGACTGTTGTTGCCGATGTCAGTAGCTGTATACGTCACCCAGGTCACGCCGACCGGGAATGAAGAATTCGAGGGGATGTCACTTGTCAAGTAGACTGCACCTCCAGAGTTATCGGTCACGACTGGCGGGTTCCACTTGACACGTGCTTGTGATCCGAGTTTTGGTTGGATGATCTCGATGTTATCAGGACAACCATTTGGAATCTGAGGGGCCTCCATGTCTGTGCGAGAAAAAATAATTCATTAACCTTTGTGGATGGTTGAGGTATGTCAGTATGATGCAGAAAATTGTATGGGATGCGAAAGGAATGACAGCGAGAATGTTGCATTATGCAAGATGTGTGATGAGAAAGTGGCATGACAAACTCTTTAGTGCATAAAGAATAATGGCTAAAAAAAGTACTTTGTTCAAAGTTTTTTGCAACTGACTGAGCGTTGCTGGGGTTTCGAGATAAAAATGAGCTAAAATTGAACTTTAATGAGTCAGGCATCCTACGATATAACCCCTCCTTCTTATCACAAATCCCCCCCACCCGCCCTCTCCCTTCCATCCCACACACCTCCCTCCTCCCAGCCGTGTTTTCATTAGAGAGGTTATGTTTGCACCGAACGATTTCTTAAACCAAGTCACGGCAGGTAATCTGTTTCTGTCATGTCTAAGAAAAATTCTGACATCTCCATGAGGCATTGATCTTCATGAGCCAAGAGGGCTCATGAAGATCTGTGCCTCTTGGAGATCTTAAGAGTGTTGTCTAATATATGATCATAGGCCACAGTGATTTAATTCTCATCGCTGGTTGTTGGGAGTCGCTCGGCGTGAACATAACCTCTCTATTTACCGCGACAAGAACCGGTTGTGGTCCAGGTGGCGTTGGGGAGACATTGGATGAAGGTAACATCGCGTGTAGTGAAACCCGAGTCACACAACAGGGAACAGACAGACGGATACTGCTGGCCAGCTGGGCACATAAACCCTCCGTGGGCAACTTGTGGCAGGGCGCGACAGGTTACGGCTGTCGAAAAGAAAACCATTCACATTATCAGTCCCATTAAGCCCGTCACTGCCACTGAACGTAAGCTGTACATCTGAATCTCCATCTCCAGCCGTCCCATGAACAACGGATACACAGTGGTTTGAGCTGGAGGCATAGATCCTCATGAGCCCCCGCAATTGCGGGGGCTCAAGAGGATCTATACCTCTTGCAGTAGTGTCGTGTCCATTAATTTTTCTCGGCAGTGAAGGGAATAGACCTTCACTGTCATTTGACGCAAAATATTTTTTTCTAGGTGCTTTCTTCGTTAATCCAACGTCAACAAGCCCCATTCGTCCAGGAACACGGATTTAAAGTGGTGATAGAATAGATTCTCATGCGGGGGTCCTAGGGCATCTATGATTCTTACACATTTCTAAACCCAGAAGTCGTCCTCTGAAGAATACATTCCAAATTAAGAGATAGTTCCATGTAGGTCAACGTGGGATATATTATTGTACACTGGAATGTTCACACGACAACAGAGAAGATATGGAATTGTGTGCACTTCCTCAGAGGATAGGTCAGATACAACACAATACAAATAAATTGTGTTGTATCCCTCTTTTCTAAGCGTGTTTCTTTCTCCGTTGGGTACTTCTTTGCATGTTACACGCTTGGCAGTCACCTTTTTGGTCTGGATAGGTCAGATAGTTTAATAGTTCAGTGCCGGTTGACGCTGACTGTGTTTCTGCAGTCTTTGTTAATTCAACACCAAAAAAACCTACTTGTTCCAGCAACATGGATTTAAAGTAGTTTCAGCAAGAGGTATAGATCCTCATGAGCTCCTGCATATGCGGGGGCTCATGAGGATCTATGTCTCTTGCTGAAACCACTTCTGCGGGGGCTCTTGAGGATCTATACCTCTTGCACTTGGATCATGTTTAAACATTCTCAGCACTGCACTGTCATGGTCGACCAGTGTCCTGCGTGTGAGGGCTGAATGGCTTTAAATATGCAGTCCTTGTTATATTTTGAAACTAAAAAAAAAGTTGCGAAATGCACTTAAAAACTGAGAGTGCAGTAAAATGTTGAAATTTTGTCAAACTTGACTCACTCTAACTATAACCGTTACAAGGGGACTGAATCTGTCTGTCGAGAATGCAGTTTAGTGTGTGTTATCTACCGTCACACGCTGGCAAGGACGCGTTCCATAGCTCTGATTGTAGACATCGTACAGTTGCGTCCCCTTGCACTTGGTAACCAGGGTAGCAGGACACCGTGCACTCTGACCCCTCTACGTATCCTCTTGTGCATGCCACACGCCCATAGGATGGGGCTGAGAGTATCGGGCACTGTCTGCCTGGAAAATTCGAGATACAAAATTGTGGTCACTTGCTCTTCTCCGCTTCTATTGCATCAAGTAAAGAGCTTCTACCTTTCAGCGGTGTACCCCCAGACCGACCCATGCATCTTCTTTGAATAATAATGCACTTGTCGTGTACTCTCATCTCATTTGAAAAGAAGTGTGCATGTAGTGTAAATAAATAAATAATGAATAAATTAAGCAATCAGCGCATGATTTAGGCGCTTTATCCCAATTGAACTCGTCTCAAAGCGTCGCCGCGAACTGAACCCAACACAACGCTCACGTGAATCACGTACATTCACTCACACACTGTAAATAAACACAAAACATTCACATGGTGCTAAGGGCAAGCTCGAGAGAGCTACTGAGGTTTCGGAAACTTAAATAATTTGTATTTGAAATTTGGTTAAGTGGGCTGAAACTGATATCAAAGTTGTGGGGGAGGAAGAGCCGGAGTACTCACATATTGTTGTACTCCTCAAATAGGGTGTACAACTGACTTCATATTGTACGGGAATATTCAAAAGCACTGATCATATCGCAGATACTGTTGGTAAACCTGGATGACCCAGAGGTCTTATAGAATAATTTGTTGCAGAAAAACAAAACAAAACATGTTACAGGACGTTCGACGATAGTTTGATGTCTTATCTGAAATGAACAATCTCTTGAAAAATCAATCGTGGGGCCAAGGACTTCTTGCGCACTAGCGCGTGTAAAAAATAAAATCTGAATGTATATTGACAGAGTGATATAGTTTTCTCAATATTCCTTGTTAACATCATTTGCAGGCATCCCATGTCATCTGTCTTCGCAAATCTGATCTGAAGACAGAAATAATTGTGTACTTCTGACCTTGGATGGTAACAAGGAAGTTACAAGAAGCGGTGTTTCCACTCTCATCAGCTGCTGTGATTTTAATGACGTGGAAACCCGGAGCCAGGAGGGAGCCATTTGCGGGATTACTGGTGATGGTGACTTTGCCAACACTGTTGTCCGTGGCAACGGGGTTAGGCCATGTAACGCTGACCGGTGATAGGAGAGGGCCGGAGATAAGCTGTTGGTTTGGGGGACAGTCCATTGTTGGTGCTTCCCTGTCTAGAAACAAAAGCAAAAAAGTATTATTCTTGTGTAATAGTATTAGCACAGACAATACATACGCGTGTTTTCTTTCTTCTCTGTTGTTCTACCATTAACCCCTTCCCTGCCACATACATTTTTGTTATGAACTCTTGGTTCATTCACTGATCAATAGCCAGCACTGTCCAAAAAACATGGATGCAAATTGTGACCCTCTCTCACGAAACCAGTCTTAACTCGCAGCGAGCCGATCAGCGCTACAAGCAGTAATGCGTGGTGGGGGTCAATCTGGGTCATTTTCAATTTTTGGCAGAAATGTATTCTACATACACCAAAATATCGTATGGTTAAAATCTTTATTATGAACAAGATATATGAACCCTTCTATATGAGAGCTGTCCTCGCTGTCAAGGGTCTCTACCTTTTGTCTTTGACCTGATTCTGATGTTGAATTTTCTCCTATTGAAAAAGTCTCGCAGATCTGCCAATGCGTCAATGAGTTTTATAAGGGGCGCAGGACATACGCGTCATTGATTTGTCAAACGTCATTTGTCATGACGTAAGTTTTAGTTTTTACGTAATTTTATATTTTACGTGATATGAGTTTCACTTTCGCTTCACAGGCTTGAGAAAATGGTGACAAAACTAAAACTTCACTGTACAATTTCAGTCTTGCTATAATTTGTGTGAAAGCAGGTTAAATTTACCTAGCTACATGATATAGTAAGTACACGGGTCAGTTGAATGCTCTTCTGAAAGCGCGTCGATGTTGGTTGGTTAGTTTAGGGTTTAACTTCCACAGCACCGAAGTGATAATGGACGGCCATGACGGGCAGTTATCCAGGACAGGGTAATCTATTGCCTATAGAGTACGACCTTAACACTGATCAGTGCAGGCGCACTGCAACTGTACCACGTTGATTTACCAGGACCTTTCAACAGACATGCTATGGAACAAGTTCGTCTTTTTTCCCTGGATTGCGAGTCTAGCTACCGGGGCCGGGACGGGGACTCGAACCCACGACCCGGCGATTCCCTTCGCTCTCTTGCTCCGACGCTTAACCACCTGAGCTATTTCGGACTCTGCGCGGCCATGTGTGTGTGTGCGTGTTAGTGCGTGCTTGCGTGCGCGCGCGCTCCAAACAATCTCCAAGAGGCATAGATCCTCATGAACCCGGAGAGAGAATTACGACATATTTAGAGTAATATGTCATTGTCTGCGTGGTGACGGAGTTGCCTCTTTTACGTCACCGCCACTGTCCGACTTTCTCTAAAAGTCAATTTTTAAAATTTTTTTTTTTACTGTTTTAATTCTTTTCTGAAACGAATTAATTTGTATTAAAGAAGTTAAAAAGATACAACGCTGGCTAACGAACTCATCCAATGTCTTTCTCCAAACTAGACATAGGCAAACGTTCAAGTAAATATAGCAACAATTACGGACTCTAATCTGGGTCAACCAACTTCCTAAAAACGGTTGTTTATGTCTTCAGTGAGACATTCAATTACGATATGCTCGAAGGCTCTCTTAGCCACCCACTTAAGAAAGTATTTCGCCAAGTTTCAAGCTTGTGTGTATAGAAATATCGGAGATTCTCTTGTTTACATATATATGCACACATACATACATACATACATTCATACATACCTACGGCGCTTCGCGCCAAATGTACGTTCAATTAGCGTAACTAGTCATGTCGTAATTGTTATCTTGTTACTTCAATTGTTAGAGGTTTAGTCTTGCCCGCCTTTGACATCATGGACATGCCCCACCGCGACCCGCCCTAAAAAGTTACTCCTATAAATAGAAGGGACTTTAAAATGCCATTAAACAGGTTAAAATGATTTGATCTCTGAAACCAGCTCATCCAGGCTTTGGACCAAGTAACTTCATCTATACCCTAAATGACTCTTGTGAAAGCTCTGACAGCATCTTCAGGGCTCTCGAACCTCGTTCCCCGCAGCTATTTCTTGACATGTGGGAACAGGAAAATGTCTCAGGGGGGAGAGGTCTGGAGAATAGGGTGGATGTGACGACGGCAGCACTTACTCTGACGCCAAAAATTCTGTTGTCGCAAAAGTGGTATGAGCAATAGCGTTGTCATGATGCAGCATGAATCCAGGAACACCTGTGTTTGGACGGCGCATGTGCCAAACCTCAAGCACTTTAGACAGGCAGTGGCGGACATACCAGTCAGAAGTGACAGTTCGTCTGTTCTCAAGTGGCACAGTGCCTTATCTGCTGATAAAATATGCCACCGTTTGTTTCCCGGTGCTGCGTGGTCTTTTGAATTTTGGCAGGTGGGTGGGGGGGGGGGGGGGGGTCACCCGAAAACACCCAGACCGAAGACTGTTGTTTAGTTTCAGGGTCAAACTGATAAACCCAGGTTTCACCTCCACTGACGACCTTCCATGCTGATTTTGACCGTCCATTGTCAAATTTGTCAAGCATGTTCAGGCACCACTCTACCCGACCCCTCTTTTGCTCTTTACTTAGTTTATGTGCTACCCAACGGGCACATCGCTTGTGGACTCCAAGATGTGTGTGCAAGATCTTATCCACGGTAGAGCATTCAATGCGCAAGACATCCTGCATCTCTCGTAATAATGACTCGGGCGTTTTCTCGTATTAAGTGCTCCACAGCGCTGATGATCATTGGGTAATAGCTGTTACAGGTCGATTAGGACGGGTATCATCTTTCAGGCTCCGTCTACCCTGCTTGAATACACCATACCACTTGTACACAGTGACCTTGGCCGGAGCAATCATTCCAAAAGTTTTCACCAAACTTTTATAGGAATCAGTCACTTTAAACACCTTCTTGTATTCAATATAAATCATTGCCCTGAAATCTTGATTTGTGAGCTCTATTATTCGGCTTTCAAACGTGCTTGATCATTATCTTCAAGTGCGTATTTCTTGAAATCTATGCAACTTTGAAACTTAATTTTTTTGCGTCAAAGCTTGCAAAAAGCTACTCTTTTACTACGTATTTTACTTTTCTACGTCATGTGACCACGAGCCTAGATTATACGGACTTCGGGAACACGCCTCGTATGAATGGACATGGAAAGGAATGGAATAGTCTCCCTTACCACGACAAGGTTGTGCTGGTGTCCATGAAGCATCCGCTTCACAACCGACAAAGTAGGACCCCGTATGCTGGAATCCCCCGTCACAGATGACGCTGCAGTACTCGGGGTACACGGGCTGACGCGGGCACGCCACCTGACCCCCGCTAACATTCTGTGGCGACCCGCATGACACCGCTGGAAAAGCGAAAATAAAATATTATCATTATCTCGACGGACGAGCTCAGCCCGTTAACAAAATATTAGTGTTTTGCTTAGTTAATGAATTAAAACAACGTGCAAAATGACAGTTCACCGGTTTGCTGTTGCGTGTAATTCGAGCATGACTTAAAAGGGTAATCTTATGTAGTGATACATTTCTCATCGTGGTAATGTTTATTTTCTCAAGGCAGTGCAAGACCTTCCATATTAGGCCGATATCATTCATGTAGAGTGTACTTTGTGTAACAGTACTTGAGATAGGTCGCCAAACTTCTACTGTACCTTCACTGCCGAGAACAATAGAACACTACCCAACTTCCAGGGGTGTAAATCCTCATGAGCCCCGCGATTGATGGGGCTCATGAGGATATATGCCTCTTGTCGAGACCACTTTGTTTTCATGTTCCTTTGACGACTGTTGCTTTTTGTCATTGAATAAACGAAGATTTCAAAAACACAATACACGTCCACGTTGCAGGGTAGGGTTTAACTCAATCATGGCAACCCTCGTCAACTCAAGCATAGCGGTAACGGCGCCTAGCATCAACTGATGCGGGCAGTACAAAAAAATGTCTGCCAACAGAAACCAAGTGGATGAAAAGAAGTACCCAACGGATAAAGAAACACGCTTAGAAAAGACGGGTACAACACAATTTATTAATATTTCGGGTAAATACCCTTTGTCAAAATAGACAAACAAACAAACAGAGAGATTAGCCGCTACTTATCTTCATTGGCAGAAGGAATGTGGCAACTCTAGTGGATGAAGGGATAGTATTACAAAAGAAGGTGACACCATTCTGCTTGTAAAGCAGTTAATTACCCTTGACCAGTAAGCCATTTAGGTCTGTTTTATTCCCGTTTGTTCGACGTAGGTACGATCCCCGTGGTACTTTAAAAATGGGGATGCACGGAAAGAGAAGCACATAAATTTCGTCAAAAGAAGATAGTACCGGTTATCTGAATAATTTCTGATTGTTCATCAGACGGATTTGGAACGTATGTTCAGACTCTCGAGTGACATTTCGTGGTTCGCAAGGGCAAACAGAGGCCACCGTCAACCCGATGGCATTTGCGCACTGGGTACTGACTGCCAGAAGTGGTCACATCAAGACCACCATGAACACAGAAAAAGTGTTTTTTTTTTTTTTTTTTTTTTTTTTAGTGAGGTTACTGATACACTGTTTTCACGTTATTATCAGTACATGTTTTTCCTTTACTATTTATTTCATTTTATTTCAAACCTAAGGATTTCTAAAACATGTTTGCTACAGTATTCTAAACAAACATACACTAGACATTTTCGAAAAGCTACTAATGGTTTGCTACAGTGTTCAAATCAGGTCATTCCCTACAATGTTTTGAAAAACCTTCTAAAATTCTATGCTTTTGGGAAAGGAACGGTCTGATTTGATGCGCCTTGATTGACTTTATTAATATTCATTTGTGATCAAAGTACAAGGGGAAAGAATTGCAGATTTTCTGCTAAGAGTTTCGCTGGGTCCGAGCATGAATATGACGTGTAGCTACATATCCTATTACTAAGAACCAATCGGGGGCATGAAACTCTTGACACGAAAATATTTCAAGTCCCGCCTCCTGTGATCTAAGTCAGTGGTCACTTACGTTCACACTTAGGAAAGTCCGGGTTCCACAGCCCGTTTTGTTGACATGTGACGGCATAAGTCTTAGAAGAGCCGGTTAGATGGTAACCGGGATCACACGTGTGGGTGCACACGCTTCCGTACACGTTGTTGAGGTCACAGGTCTGGGTGGCATGTAGGACGTACCTCGGAGGTGCACACCTCCTGACTGTAACACAAAGGTCACTACATTTACCTCTTTACTGTGAAATCATTACAATGAGTTAGTTATTTTGTAAGTTAGTTAGCTAGTTAGTGAGTTTGTGAGTTAATCAGTAAGTTAATTAGTTAGTTTGGTTTAACGTCGAACACGTGACATAGGCCATCTGACAATGGTGAAATGAATACGAGTCAACGATAGAGAACGTCATCCTTGTAAGACATAATTATGGATATGGATGAAACCAGTGATAGTCATAGATCCTCTTGAGGCCCCGCGACTGCAGGGGCTCATGAGGATCTATGCCTCGTGCATTTTGCTGCTGCTTGTTACTTTCCATTAGTGAACGGGTTAAGAAGAGTAAAGGTGCTTATATTTATGCCATTCGCACAACCATTCTGGGTGATGAAAAAAAAACTGATTAACTTGACAACCAGTTTCCTGACTTAGCACAGACGACCTAGCCACACCTATCAATTCAGAACTTGAGCACAAGCCAAAGTGTGTCCTAAAAGTCACCTAACAACAAGGCTTTTCATTGACAAAACGGAGGGATATACCCAAAAACAAACTATGTCAAGCGAACGCCAGTAGATAAAGTAGGCCGCCATGGGGAATTCCTGGCCAGCACTGACAAGACTAGGAGTAATTCCCCTTGGTGTGTGCTGAGAAATACACATGCAAAAACGACGTGTTTTTTTGTTGTTGTTTTTTTCAGTTATGGAAATCAGACACTGTAACCCAGTGCGCAGAGGCCATCGGGCCGACATAAGCCCGGTGGCGTTTTGTGCATTGGGTAGTGATCTTTAGTAGATACTTGTAAAATTCAACCATAAATATATATCGTCTGACTTTAATAAAATGAAAACGAAATTAAATAAATAAATACTAAAATAGGAAATAATAATTAATTAATACAGTGTTTACAAAATTCCTTTTATCCATTTGAAGTTTTGGAAGGTCGGGAAATCAAGGGGATATGCCTATAACTATTCATTTGATGCGAAACATAAAACCCAGACACCAGGTGATTGGCAAGTGTGAAAAATACAAGAAAATAGGCAAACATAAAAAAAGAAAGAAAAAAAAAAGGAGAGAAATGCGCTCTGGAACAACTAGCACAAACATTATGAGTACAGGAACATAGCGTATGGCCAATGGAAGTGCAAAAGGAGAGGGGGGGGGGGGAGGGGGTAATGTATAAAAAGAGTTGTGACACTTTACCTATGACTCTAATTGTAAAGAAGCAGTAATCAGTGAATCCCATCCCGTCTCTAGCGCGGTACGTGATTTGTGTCGAGCCTTCTGGAAAACTGCTGCCCGGTGTTGTTGCTGGGCCCGATATGCTAAAAAAAATAGCAATAGTCAGCGTACACAATGCTTCAACAATATGTATAGATTCTCATGAGCCCCCGCAACTGCGGGGGCTCATGAGGATCTATACATCTTGCAGCTGGGTAATGTTGAATTAATTTCGGCTCAACCCCTTCCCTGCTACTGTAAGTACGTACAATTTTTTATTCCTGAAATCTGTATTCATTTAAAGACCAAAAGTCAACACCGTCCGAGAAACATGAATACAAGAAAATTTCGCAGCAAAAGGCATAGATCCTCATGAGCCCCCGCGACTGCCGGGGCTCTTGAGGGTCTATGCTCTTGCAGCCGGTTGCTGTTCACTTATTGTCGGCAGTGACCTTGGTGTTTCGCCATCAGGGTCGGAGGCTGAGGGTTCTTTCCAGGTGACCACAGCCTCTAATTGGCCTAAAGGCGCGTACTGAGTGATGTCAGCAGGACACGAGGTGAAACTGGGAGGGTTGTTTTGCTTCACATTATCACCTGTAGGGCAAAAATAGGACAACTAATAGTATTAAACTCATTAAATTTACAACTATATTACTCATCATCATCATCATCAACATCAGCAACAGAAGACAAGGAAGAACAGCACTAAACAAAATGCTGGTGTAATAGCCTCATTCAACTTAATTCGCACTTTAACAAATACATTCATTCAAACCCCTACCCCCCCCCCCCCCCAAAAAAAAAAAAAAAATAAAAATAAAATAAAATAAAATAAAATAAATAAATAAATAAATAAATAAAATAAAATAATAAATAATAAATAAATAAATAAATAATAAATAAATAAATAAAAATAAAATAAAAAATAAATAAAATAATAATAATAAAATAAAATAAATAAAAAAACAAATACACAAACAAGTAATAAATAAAAAATAAATAAATAAACGAATAAACAAATAAATAATCTCTCTCTTGGCTTGAATTCGCGAACGAAGATTCTATAGGGCTTGCCCACGTCGTCTGCAGGCATTTTCGTGGCTGCGGAGGCCAATCCGGGACAGGCAGGTTCGACCGCAGTGGCTGCAGGGGAAGGTCTGGTCAGGATTCTGAGTTACGACAACTCTGTTTTTTTTTTTCTGAGCCGCTTGTCCTTAAGGTTAGCTCTGCGAGAGTCCTCAAAGGAGACGGCTGCCTTGTGAATGGTGGAGCGCCAGGTGTCACGGTCCGCAGCAAGCGAAGACCACTGGCGGTGGTCGATTTGGCAGGCACTAAGTGACTTCTTGAGACCGTCTTTGTATCTCTTCTTTGGCGCCCCTCTGTCTCGGTGTCCAGTGGCGAGCTCGCCGAACAGAGTGATCTTGGGTAGGCGATGATCCTCCATCCTGGAGACGTGCCCCGCCCAGCGAATCTGTGTCCGCAGCAGCAAAGTCTCGATGCTCACAGTTTCCGCCTGTTCAAGGACCTCGACGTTGGTGACATAGTCACTCCAGTGAATGCTGAGGATGGTACGCAGGCAGCGCTGGTGAAAGCGTTCGAGGAGTCGTAGTTGGCTTCGGTAGAGGGCCCAGGACTCGGAACCGTACAGCAGGGTGGTGAGGACGACAGCTCTGTACACGCTGATCTTGGTGCATTTTTTCAGCTGTTGATTGTGCCACACCCGCTTGAATAGTCGCCCGAAAGCACTGTTCGCTTTTGCCAGCCTGTTGTCCAGCTCCTTGTCCAGCTTGGCGTCTGACGTGATGATGCAGCCAAGGTAGGTAAACTGGTGTACAGACTTCACTTCGGACTCGCCGATGGTGATGTGGGGAGGGCTCTTCCTTGGGTGCCGGCTGATGAAGGACCTCTGTCTTTTTCAGACTGACCTCAAGTCCAAAGAGCTGGGCGGCATCTGCGAAGCAGGACGTAATGCGCTGCAAGGCTCTCTCTGTGTGTGCAACGAGGGCAGCGTCATCAGCAAAGAGCAGCTCACGAATCAGTTGGTCTAGGGTTTTCGTGTGGGCCTGCAGTCGTCTGAGGTTGAACAGGCTGCCATCGAGACGATACCTGATGTACACTGCGTCGTCATCGTCGAGGTCCACTGTGGCCTGCTTTAACATCATGCTGAAGAAGATGGTGAAGAGGGTCGGTGCCAGCACGCAGCCTTGCTTCACGCCGTTGCGAATGGGGAATGGTTCTGAGAGGTCACTGTTTAGTCTGACCTGGCCTTGCTGGTCCTCGGGGAGCTGTACGATCATGTTGAGGAACTTTGGGGGACGGCCTTGTCGCTCCAGGATCTGCCACATACCTTGCCTGCTCACAGTGTCAAACGCTTTTGTTAGGTCGACAAACGTTACGTACAACCCTTTGTTCTGCTCGCGGCACTTCTCCTGAAGCTGTCTCAGCACAAAGACCATGTCGGTGGTACTCCTGTTGGCTCTGAAGCCACACTGGCCCTCTGGGAGGTGGTCTTCAGCGATGGCAGGTACCAGCCGATTCAGGAGCAACCTTGCGAGAATTTTCCCGGCAATGGACAGCAGGGTAATTCCACGATAATTAGAGCAGGCAGACTTCTCTCCTTTGTTCTTGTACAGGGTGATGATGACTGCATCACGGAGGTCCTTTGGTAGTGTTCCTTTTTCCCAGCAGCAGAGAAAGAGGTCGTGGAGCTTGTTGTGCAGTGCTTGGCCTCCATGTTTCCAGATCTCTGGCGGGATTCCGTCAATGCCTGCTGCTTTGCCACTCTTGAGCTGGTGGATGGCTGTGAGGGTCTCTTCGGCGGTGGGCGGTTCGTCCAATTCAACCTTTAGTGGAAGGTGTGGGATTTGGAGGATGACTGTTTCTTGAACAGTGCGCTCAGCGCCGAAGAGGTCCTGAAAGTATTCCGACCAGCGGTTCAAGATGGAGGTATTATCTGTGAGGAGTGCCTGTCCATCAGCGCTTCGCAGGGGACTTTGTACCAGGTGCCTAGGGCCATACACTGCTTTCAGTGCTTCGTAGAAGCCCCTGTAGTCACCGTTGTCAGCGCAGAGCTGGGTCCTCTGTGCGAGTCTGGACCACCACTCGTTCTGCAGCTCTCTAAGCTTGAGCTGGAGACTGCTGCAGATACGGCGGAAGGCAGACTTCTTGACAGGGCAGGAAGAATGGGCTAGGTGGGCCTGGTGGGCGGCTCTTTTTTTCTTGCTAGAAGTTCCTGGATCTCTACGTCGTTTTCGTCAAACCAGTCTTTGTTCCGCTTTCTAGCAAAGCTCAAGACTTCCACAGAAGATTTTACAATAGCAGTTTTCAGTTGTTCCCAGAGTGTTTCACGGGAGGAGTCTGCTGGATCAACTGTGTCTTTGAGCATGCGCTGTAAATCGGCCTGAAGGGCAGCTTTCTTGTCGTCACGCTGAAGGCTGGCAACATCAAGCTTTTTCTTTGGGGGGCCCCCTTTCTTGGGTTTCAGCTTGAGGCGGAGCCTGAGTTTGCAGCGAACAAGGCGGTGGTCAGTGTGGCACTCTGCGCTGGGCATCACTCTGGTGAGGAGGACGTCACTGCGGTCCCTCTGACGCACTAGGACATAGTCGATAAGGTGCCAGTGCTTGGAGCGAGGATGCATCCAGGTGGTCTTTCGACTGTCTTTTTGCTGGAAAGTACTGTTGGTGATGACAAGTTGCTGCTCTGCACAGAGCTCCAACAGTAGGCGACCATTGTCATTGCAGTTCCCAACGCCATGCTTGCCGAGGACTCCTTTCCAGGCTTCAGAGTCTTGGCCCACTCTGGCGTTGAAGTCGCCAAGGATTATGACTTTGTCGTCTGCAGGGGTGCTCTGCAGGACGCTGCGCAGGTCAGAGTAAAACTTGTCTTTTTCTGCAGGCTCTGCCAGGAGGGTTGGGGAGTACACACTGAGAAGGGTGACGTATTGCTGTTGTCTCAGTGGGAGGCGCATGGACATGATGCGGTCGGAGTGACCCGTTGGTAGGTTTTCCAACTTAGTCGCAATGGGGGTCTTCACCATGAAGCCCACGCCTGAGAGCCGTCTTTCTGATGCAGGCCTGCCTGACCAGTAGAGGGTGTAGCCAGCGCCAAGTTCTTGGAGGCTGCCTTCCTCCGGGAGGCGTACTTCGCTGAGCGCGGCGATGTCGATGTTTAACCTCCGCAATTCATGGGCAATGAGGGCGGAGCGACGTTCAGGGCGTCCGCTGTCTGCTGTGTCGAGCATGGTTCGGATGTTCCAGCATGCTACGTTGAGTCCGGTCGTGGTCGTCATGAGAGTGGATCCATTGTTTTTTCTTGTTTTCTGACCGCATGAGAAGATGCCCGTTGACCGCGGCTAGCCAACTGGGGTTACGAGGGGATGAGCTTTGGTTAGGCTACCTTTTCTAGGCCCCTCTCCGTGTGGAGCAAGCAGTGCTGTCCCTAGAGAAGGCTGCTTGGTCGTTCAGGGTGTGCCGAGTGACGTTGTCATCCCCAGGTCAACATCAGGCGACCAATATCCTGAACCGCCTGCATGCAGGTTTGAGACTGCGGCTTCCAGTGACATCTTTCACCTGCCGTTTTGCCCCTTGCCCATCGCTACAGGACTTGGAAAGTTCAGTGTCATAGTCCGTGGGCGTTTCCTAAAGCCTGCGCGGTGGAGCTTTTGGTGGAGTGCAGTGTGCGCAGTACTGGCCCCACCCTTTAAACCCTTGGTTCGTTTGCCATGGCCTAGCAAGCTGGAATGGTGGCATCGAGGTCCTCGGGTCGTAGGTTTTATATCAGACTGTCCTTGTCTTAGTCTCTGGCTCAAAAGCCTTCCCCGGAGACACGGGGGCTTTGATGTCAGGGGTTTCCTCCCTTAGCCTTTCCGCAGCCAAGCGGCCAGGCCTGCAAGGCAACAGGGGACTCGTGGGGGCCGGGGTCGTCTATGTCCCGTGCAGATGTGAACATCTGCCCACTGCCCAGACGGTGACACTTACTAGAGGAGAAAAATCCAACGCCGGAACCCGGTATCGAACCTCGCACCTTTGGCATTGGAGGCAGATAATAAATAATAAATAAATAACTTTTTTTTAAGCGGACGATAAAAAACACCCACAAACAAACGAAAAAACAAACGAACAAGAAATAGCAACAACAAAAAAGCAAACAAACGAAAGAAAAAACAAACAAGCAAACAACAAAAAACAAAGGAACTAAAAATCTTTTAAAAAAAACAGCAAACACACAAACAAACATTCCACAAACTAAATTACAAATGTATCCACATATGCACATACATTACATATATAATGCAATATAAAATCCTACATGAACTTACCGCTTCCGCAAAAGATTAAGCAGACTACCGCAGCTATGCCACCTATTACTAACCACGGGCTCCGCTTCTCGCGCGCTGGGAGGTGATCAGCATCTACAAACAATCATCACTTTAACTCATTGTGCCCGAGGTACGAAAAACCCACATTGTGGAGTTATTCTCTGACGACTGCATTACAATTCAAGAGACAGATGCAGGGCGCCTTGAAATATTTGCTACTTTAGTGCATGCAACCGCCGTCACAGTGAACAGAACAAGTGGTTACATGCGCCAAGAGGTCCAGATGAAATTAACTCATTTTGCCCGCGACACACCACAGCAAGATATGGCCCGACCATGACAGTTCAAGGGTGGTGGCAGAATAACTTAGCGCCTATAGGCCCCAAGCTATTCTGAGTGAGTTAATTTGATCTGGACCTCTTGGCGCATGTAACCACTTGTTCTGTTCACTGTGAAGGCGGTTGCATGCGCTAAAGTCGCAAATCTTTCAAGGCACCCTACATCAATAGCTGCTGAAGTGTCGTAGACGACAATTTCGCAGCTATTCAGTAAAGCGGGGCGCTTGAATGAGCCGATTAATGCTATTTTCACGTTGACTCCATCCTTTCTAGCCGCTGTCATTTTGTGAGGTAATAATTAAAGACAGGTCCCACACAGGAATGCATCCTGTCGTTCTGGTCCCAACGCCTATTAACATCCGAGCAGGGAGTCAAAATGTGTGAAGCACTCGGGGGCGTTTCGATTGGTATTTCGTAGTTAGTAACTACAGGCTCTGATCAGGGAACCAGCCTCAAATTGCCCAAGCCCCGCTGATCAGGAAATGGCCGACGACTTGACATCGACAGCACACCAGAAAGCGTCGGAAAGAGTCCGCGTGCATTGAAGCAGAGCGTTGAGTTCTCTATGCATGAACGTCTATTCTTGTGTAATAGTCAACTTCCATATTTATAAATTCGTCAGTTGTGACTGACAAACTTCAGATTTTATGTTGTTGTTGTTTCTGTATGTGTGTTTGTAGATGTTGCTGGCTGAGGCAGTATATTATTAATTGTATTACGAGTTAGGCTTTGCCAGTGGTTCTTGTCCACTCTCGGGTCCGGTCAGGGGGTTCATTGACATTGACAACCCTGACCGGACCCGAGAGGCGACAAGAACCAATGGCAAAACCTAACTCGTAATAGAACGATTTTGTCTTCAACTGTCAAAATAATAGCGTGAAGTATACCCTTGAAAGGACCCCAAACATTATGTGTGACGTTGAGATTCAGATCAGTAAACAATCTCGCGCGAAATGCATTCGAGTGGAATTTCTCTCAAAGGTATTTTTTTAATTTAACACATTTTCATTAATTCTTTTTTTTTTTAATTAGTAACATAGGCCGAACACAACGCGTGTTTTATTGCGTAACCCCTCGATTTTAAGTCCCTTCTAGGGGCTTTTTAGGATGAGTCGCGGTGTGGCGAATGTAATAGCATGTCCATGATGTTAAAGGCGGGCAGACATAAAAATCTGACAACTGAAGTAACAAGATACAAATTACGTCATGTCTAGTTACACTAACCTCGCTGAACATGCATTTGGCGCGAAAGTCTGTATGTGTGTGTGTGTGTGTGTGTGTGTGTGTGTGTGTGTGTGTGTGTGTGTGTGTGTGTGTGTGTGTGTGTTTGTGCGTGCGCGCGCGCGTATGTATGTAGACACGAGAATCTCAGATATTGCTGTACGTGCAAGCTTGAAACTTGGCGAAATACTTTATTTAAGAGTGCTAGAGTGCTTTCGAGCATGGTGTATTTGTTCGTCTCATTAAAGTCGTAAAAGACCGTTTATAGAAAGTCGGTTGCCCCAGATTAGAGTCCGTAATTTTTGTTATATTTACTTAAAATTTTGGATATATCTATTTTGGAGAAAAACATTGGATGAGTTCGAAAAAAATAAAACAGTAAAAATCCTTGACTTCTGGAGAAAGTCAGACATTGGCGGTGATGTAAAGAAGCAACTCCGTCACCACTCAGATATTGACGCAATACTCTGAATATGACGTAACTCTCTCTGTCTCTCTCTCTCTCTGTCTCTGTCTCTCTCTGTCTCTCTCTCTGTCTCTGTCTCTCTCTCTCTCTCTCTGTCTCTCTGTCTCTCTGTCTCTCTGTCTCTCTCTCTCTCTCTCTCTCTCTCTCTCTCTCTCTCTCTCTCTCTCTCTCTCTCTCTCTCTCTCATAGAAATGTGACGGGCATAGAGTGTCTTATGATTCCTTCAGTATTATATGTCGATATATCACTAGATGAAAATAGTCATGGACTAGCATGTCTTACTGTATTTTGATTACTAATATCCATTTAATATCTTAAATGAGTCCTGCGATGGCATCATCTTGACATATCGTGCGAGTGTTGACACTTTCACCACAAGCATATTTGTATCTGCTTGTGCTTTTCTTGGGATTTGTCCGGACAAAAGAAATTGCTGGACGCTTCTGCGATTTAAAAAAATAATAATTTTGGGGGCATCTTGTAAGGCAGCATTAAGTTAAAGGAACATTGAACTCTCATTTGTGACACGTTCGGTGTTTGGAAATCTTATTGCGTGTCATTACTTATTGCATAGATTAGATCGTTCGTGTTAAACCTGTTATCGGGTATTTAGCTTCAGTTATTTAGCTTTACTTTCTCATTCTCTTGTTACTTCACATGTGCAACCAGTTTCTTTTTTCTCCCATTATCGTGTAGTCAGAAAGACACATGTCACCAAATACCAACAACCCAGATCGTCTCTTGAACATTGGCCGCCTTAATGTGTATCATCTCTGCCGCAAAATACCATAACATCACTATTCTCTTAAATCAGCCATCACAATTTCATATCTTTGGCTGTACTGAATCGCGCCTGACAGACAATATCAGTGGTCAGGCAATCTCCATACCTAATTTTGCTATTCTACGTCGTGATGCCTCTGTTCTAGGCCAAACTGGCATAGTAATATACATACATGACTCTATAATTCAATATGTGACTAGAAGATTTGACCTAGAATCAAAGCAAATTGAATGCATGTGGCTGGAAATAAAAACATCGAAGTCATCACCCGTTCTTGTAGGGTTTATTTATAGAAATCCAGCGGCCACAGTGGCATGACTTGATGACTTTGAATCAATGATTGACACAGTACAGAAATGCAGGGTAATATACATATCCTAGGTGATTTTAATGTTGATTTGTTACTCTTCGTGGAATTCAATGATATCTTTTCTTGGTTTAACACAAGTTGTTCAGTCGCCCACACGAGTTACTTCATTTTCTGCGACAATGATATCTATATTACAAATGTAAAATGCTGTTAATAGTGTCCATGTTCTCAATTTTTCTATCAGTGATCACGTCCCAGTATCCTTCTCGCTGTCTGCCAAATTAGCTAAGAAATCTTGCACAGGGTATACTACTATTATTTACAGGTCTTTCAAAAAATTTAACCAGAATGCCTTTCTCTATGACTTATCCAATACCCCATTTAATGATGTGTTAAATTACAATGACCCAAATGAAGCCCTCACCCGCTGGTCTGAACTGGTTTTCGGTGTTCTAGATAAACATGCCCCATTGCGAACAAAACGTGTCAAACATCCCACAATCCCTGAATGGCTAACTGGAGAAATAAAAGCAGCCATACAACACAGAGATACACTTAAGGAAGAAAAGAAATTTATTGACTATAAAAAAACAAAGAAATTTGTCAAATCTTTAGTCTGAAAAGCTCAAAGACAACATGCTGAACAGATCATTGCAGACGGCAAGGACCTGCGCTCTGTTTGGCAAGTTAACAACACCTTTACTAAAGGTCACAATCACATGACATGAACATTGCACCTAAGCTCACTGCAGATACCTTCTTCAATACCCACTTTCTTGGCAAAGCTGAGACTTAGCACGCACTAATACAAATGATCCTGCGAAATACTAATGTTCTGAGCAACTACGATTTTACAGTAGCAGTACTGCTGGTTGTGTTGTTTCACTCCCCCCCAATGACTGTTTTTGATGTGGGTAAATATATATCTAATATGAAAAAGAGGTCATGTGGTTCAGATGGCATGAGTTGCGAAATTCTTAAAATAGCTTTGCCCTACATAGTTGAGTTTCTAACTTTCATTTACAATCTTTCTATTCAAAGAAATATTTTCCCTGATGAGTTAACAGCTAATGCCATTACCCTTCCCAAAAGCAAAACTTTAAACTCATTGAATGATTATAGACCTATCTCCATTCTAACAGTCATCTCAAAACCTTGTGAAAAACATATTCATACACATTTGCAAAATTTTCTAGAACAGAACTGTCTACTTAGTAAAATACAGTCTGGGTTTCGCCCGCAACACTCTTGCCAAACTGCCCTTATACATATCTTGACAAATGGCTTACAGCCATTAATAATTCTCAGTTATCAGGTGCAGTTTTTCTTGACCTTAAAAAAGCCTTTGATTTAGTCAACCACTCAAACTTATTTAAAAAATACTACCGATGTATCACAACATCCTATCTAAGTGACAGAAGACAGAAAGCTTTGCTTAATGGTAATTACTAAAGTGAAGGTTTAGTAACGTGTGGTGTTCCTCAGGGGTCAATTTTGGGCCTATTGTTATTCAACATATTTATCAATGATTTACCATTCTCTATCTCACATCCCGATGCTACATGTAATTATTTGCTGATGACACTACCATACATACATCAAACAGCAAATTGCCAAAAATAAACGAAGTTCTCCAGCAAAGTCTTGATGAGGTTTCAAGCTGGTGCCAACAAAATCATATGATAATTAGTGTCCAAAAGACAAAGAGTATGTTGATTACTTCACGCCAAAAACATCAACGTGGTCTCCTGCCCGTAACATTATACCTGAACTCTGAGCCCCTTGATCAAATTAAAAAAACATCGTTTGCTTGGAGTCACAGTAGATAACCAGCTCAGCTGGGAACCACATATCGAAAACACACTCACACACAGTACGTAAACACAGAACATTCACGTGGTGCTAAAGGCAAGCTCAAGCGTTTGTATTTGAAATTTTATTACGTTGGCTGAAACTGATACCAAAGTGGAGCGGGAGGAAGAGTCGGAGTACCCGGAGAAAGAACCCCCGACGGTCCGCCCAAATTAACGGTGACACTTACTAGAGGAGAAAAGTCCGACGCTGGAACCCGGAATTGAACTTCGCACCTTTAGCATTGGTGGCAGGCGCCTTAACCACTGCGCCACGGACCGCCCCATACTTATACATTTATTCAGCTATGTTTTGTATACCAACGGTATCACAGAACTCCTACATATAACCCCCTTAATTATTTATTTCTTGGCATATTTTGTTTAGAGGTTTGAGTGAAGAAAGAGTAGGGTGTGTCTGTACCGAGAAATGTGATTGGCCAAAGATTTATTTGAAGAAGAACGCTTTGCTCAACTAGTAACGTTGTCATTGTAACATTTAATAAAGGCCTCTAATTATCACATGTTACCTTGGCAATATGTGACAAGGGGACTCCCGTTGCCCTGAGAACGGACGACCAGGGAAAAAATCAAACAGAGCCAGGCCAATGAGAAAAGTGTAAAGAGACTGAAAGAAGACAATGCCGTTTGCGCGGCTGATAACGCATATCTAACAACTGGTGCTTTACAAGCAGCTTAGTGTTGCTGCTGATGATTTGGTGTGGCTGTCGTTCTGTTTATCACTGTTGTTGCCGTCGGCATATGTGTCAATTTGTTAACATAGATGTTGTTTTCTAACCAGTCGTCTGACCTGCATACCGACTTAGTAGTAAATGATGAGATTCGTCGGTATAATTGGACCTTAAATTATTCGAGTGCTTCACACACCAGTTGGCCTCGCTTGTTGCGAGTGTTTAAATGCTTCTTTCAATTGTGTGCGCTTTTGAACTAATTCTTTGTACCCGGTGTTGCCTGGTGTTGAGGATTAAAATTAGTGTGTTGTCTTGTGGCCAATGTGAATTAGACAGTGTCCGTTTTAGACTGATGTGCCTTTTTTCTTAGACTGTATTTTACACGCGATTTGCCTTCCTCGTTGACGGGAGGTAAATTCTTCAGCAAGCTGTATGACGTCATAGCGTGTAGCGATCCGTGACATATGCCACTCCTTTGAGAGGTTTGCCGTGGAGGACTGTTGGACCGATTGCTGGCCTTGGCTGAGTAGTTGGCTCATACGTGTCTTGTCTTTAACTCATTCAGCCCCGACACACCACAACAAGACATGGATCGAGCATGATAGTTCAAGGGTGGTGCCAGAAAAGGTTGGCGCCCATAGGCGCCAAGCTATTCTGGCACCACCCTTGAACTATCATGATCGATCTGTCTCTAGAACTGAAATACAGTCCTTCAGAGGGCAACTTCAAAATCTGGGGATTTCGGTCCTGGGGTAGAATGTGTTAACAGCAGAACATAGAATCACATCGGAGTTACCGGGTTCTAGTTTACCAGTCGTGTGGTGCTTTATTTTTCCGCTGAATTAACGATCCCCATGTCTTTGGTGCCTGCCTCATGAGGCTGTTTATGGTGTCAAATGTCTGTTACTCTGGGTAGCTCACCCTTATCAGGTGCGTGTGTATGGATAACCCGCCCTGTTTCAGTTGTGGGTTTCAAGGTGGCCCCTCTTTTTCATCATCATCATCATCATCATCAGTCCCTTGCCCGAACTGGGCGTTGGGGGGACTGAAAGGCAGCAGCAACAGACAGTGCTCTCCACTGAGTTCTATTTTGGGCGGTGGCAAGCAAGTCTGGCATCTCGAGTTCGGTCCATTCTTTTATGTTTGCGACCCAACTCTTTCTCTGACGACCTCGCCGACGACTTCCTTCGAGAGTGCCTTGGAGGATAGTCTTGGACAAGGTGTTGTGTCGGGTCACGTGGCCAAACCAAGCAAGCTTGCGCCGTTTCACGGTTGCCAGAAGGGGTTCATGTGGGCCCACCAGGGAAGTGACGATGCTCCGTACATATTCGTTGGTCTTGTGCTCGCGGTACGAGATGCGGAGCAACTTCCTCAGGCACTTGTTCTCAAAGGCCTGGATTTTCTTTTCTGAGTCTGCAAGCAGTGTCCAAGTCTCACAGCCGTAGAGTAGAATAGACACTACGAGGGACTTGTAAAGCCTGTACTTGATGGTGAAGCTGATGGAGTTACTTCGCCATATCCTGTCCAGCCTGGCCATTGCGGATGTTGCTGTACCTATCCTGATACGGATCTCTGCTATGCAACTACCGTCTTTGGACAGGGTGGCTCCCAAGTACTTGAAGCTATTGACCTCTTCTAGCTTCTGGCCGTTCATGTGAATGTTGCTGCTGCTGTCGCTTGTGGTGTTGATCATCACTTTGCTTTTATCCGTACTGACCTCCATGCCATAAGACCCTGCGCTACTTGAAAGTTTGTCTGTCAGGTTTTGGAGCTCGCTATTGCTGCCTGCCATGAGGTCAATGTCGTCTGCGAATCGAAGATTGCACAGGGATCTACCACCAATAGAGATTGAAGTATGGTGGTCGTGGAGGGTTTCCTGCATGATCTTCTCCAGGAATATGTTGAAAAGGACAGGAGAGAGCAGGCATCCTTGACGGACACCGATCGTCGTCCTGAAGAACTCGCCTGACTGATTGTTAAGTAGAACCGCGCTGCAGGCGTTCTTGTAAAGCGCTTCTATCATTTGGATCAGTCCCTCCTCTATGTTGAACGATCTCATGACTTGCCAGAGTCCGTCGTGCCAGACGCGATCAAATGCTTTCCTGAAATCAATGAAGTTGTGGTAGAGTTCGCGCTGATGCTGCAGATGTTTCTCGATCAGGACGCGGCAGTTGAAAATCTGCTCTACAGTGCTTCTTCCAACTCTGAAGCCAGCCTGTTCTTCTGCCAGCAGTTCCTCGGCGAAAGTTTTGAGGCGGTTGAGAATGATTCTAAGCATTACTTTGCTAGGGTGACTTATCAGACTGATAGTTCTGTAGTTCTGGCACTGTTTCAGGTTTCCTTTCTTAGGGAGCGGGATCACTAGAGACTGTGTCCATTCTACTGGCCATTTCTTTTGCTCCCAGATCTTTTTCAGGTGAGTGTGTATTGGATGGCTGCCCAACCTATTTCATGTGTGGATGTAGAGAGCGCTGCCCACTCCATTTCGGATGTGGGTGTAAAGTGCGCTGCCCACCCCATTGCGGGTGTGGGTGTAGAGAGCGCTGCCCACCCCATTTCGGATGTGGGTGTACAAAGCGCTGCCCACCTCATTTCTGGTGTGGGGGCTGAGCACCGCTGATCAGAAAATGACCGACGACTTGACAGGTACAAGCGTGGGAAAAGAAGACGCGTTGATACAATCGTACCCGGACATGAGCATAATAATTATTGAACTAACTGGATCTTGCAAGTATTTCAAAGCGATCACACATTACATCAATTATGCCGCGTCAGGACCTACAGATACATACATGGGCCACACCGATAACAATTACTATGTCCAGATGTAAGGAATAAAAGAGAAATACAACAAGGAATGGATTGAAAATTTGAGGCCGGTTCCCTGATGAGTAAATCGGAGCCTGTAATTGCTAACTACGAATACCAACGGAAATGCCCCTTCCCCACCCCAACCCCTCCCCCGTCCCCCCTATCTATCTACCTACACCTCCCCCCCCCCTCCCACGAGTGCTTCACAAATTTTCACCTCATGCTGGGATTTTAATAGGCGTCGGGACCAGAATGACAGGATAAATACCTGGGTGGGACCTGTCTTTTATCACCCTAATGGATTCAAAGTAATGACAGCAAGAGGCACAGATCTGCATGAGCCCACGCTACTGCGGGGCTCACGAGGATCTGTGGCTCTTGCATTTGGGTGATGTTCAGAGTTTTCTCGGCACTGAACGGGATATATACTGACGATCAAAAGAAAAGCAACATTCTTTGAGTCATCGGAAACACGTCAGTCGCATTTCTTTGCTCGTGGGAATAATATACATGTATATTTAAAAAAGCCTCACCACTTATAGTCCACTTTCCATGCTGACAAGAGAAGGCAACCCCTGCATCATCTACCAACGCACACACACTGTCCTCCCCCACTAGTGTTGTCTTCCCGCAAAGCACCTCAGAGGTAAGAGAACATTTGTAGTCGCTGCTGGCAAGGTTTTGCGGCAGTGGACATCGTCGGTTGACATCTGTGGCATCCTTTTAAGGGCAAGGTACATGAGATGGGTGGGTGGATGGGTGGGTGGGTGGGTAGATGGATGGATGGATGGATGCGTGGATGGGTGTTTGCGTGGGTGGGTAGATAGATGGATGCATGGATGGATCTCACCGTTTGCTGGAGTACTCCCAGCAGGGAGAAAGCAACGACTATAATTCTATTCAAATTAGATGCATCTCCTTTGAATAGAAGTGTAATTGTAGTGTAGTGTATACTCCCCGAGCGGGTCTATCTGGGGAGTACTCCTGCACACGGTAGGAGCAGATAGATATAATATAAAGTCGAAAGACTTTTTTATTTGTTTGTTTTTCAATTTTCTTTTTTGGTCAACCGTATTTAGAAAAATACGGTAGACTTTGAAATGGGGCTGGTCGGAGCGCTTTCCGGATCATGCACATGACGTTTTTGGCGTGCGGGGCAGAAATTCTGGCAAAGAAGTAACAAGATAAAAATGACATCAAGTCTAGCTGCGCAAACCTTGCTAGAGACCGTCTTTTTGGCGCCAAAGCGCCGCTTGTGTGTGTGTGTGTGTGTGTGTGTGTGTGTGTGTGTGTGTGTGTGTATGTGTGTGTATGTGTGTGTGTGTGTGTGTGTGTGTGTGTGTGTGTGTGTGTGTGTGTGTGTGTGTGTGTGTGCGTGCGTGTGTGTGTATGCGACAGCGACTAGAGCCCGCGTTTGAGGACGGACAAGCTTGAAATTTTAGGATATTGTCCCTAAAAGAATTATCTCGGGACCTTTAAAAAAAAAAATGTTTTGATTAAGATGCACATTGGTGAGAAAAATGGCCGTTTCACAAAAAAAAAGAGGTTGATCCACACTGGAGGCCGTAATTTTTCTTATTTTTTACTATATATTTTGCGTAGAAGATAGATAATATATATTGAATGAAAAGAAAAGGGGAGACTGCACATTTCTCTCCCCTGACAGTGCTATAACCTACTTTACTTTGTAACCTTCCTAAAATATTAGCACTGGCAGTCTCCCCTTTTCTTTTCATTTATCACTACAATATCGACTGCAACCCCTTCCCCCCTTTTGGTAGGTTCTCTTTTAAAGTGCATGGAGATTTAACTCTGGGTGGTGGCATGGAATGTATGCCCCTGCAGACACCACAGTAAAATGTGGTTGTCATTGCAGGTAGGCGGGATTTCCTGCCTCCTCCAGTATTGCCGATGGTGTGCTGAGGAGGTCGCCAAGACCGAAACAGCTGTCCACACCGGCTAATTATCTGGACCCCCCTTGGGGGACCTAGATTTAAATTTCCATGCACTGAGTGGCTGGAACAGTGGATATGTGATACGCCCCCCTTCGGGGGGGCTTCCATATGCATTGCTTTCGGTCACTTTCTTAGCGCCCCCTCTCTTTCCTATCTCTTTTTTTTTGTGCTTTGGCCACAGTGGATCTATGATCACTGTTCGATCATGCACATTTCTCTCCCCTGACAGTGCTATAACCTACTTTACTTTATATATTGAATGAGTTTGGTAACCAGCACTGCACCTCTATAACTTTTGAGTGAAAATTAAATATTTTGTGAACAAATATATTTTCACGTGTTTGGGATTAATTTCACGAATTATATGAGTCTATCTTAAAACAATTAAATCTTTATTTTACGAAAAAAAAATCTCATTAATAATCGCATGATTTTTCGTATACGGTATTTACATAAGCCTACAGTTTGTCTCGGCTATCAGGTACGATTAGGTCAATTGTGACCTAGGTGTGAAAATCAGACAATGTTCTGCACCACTTTTTAGGAGTCATTTGTAAAACAGCTAACATAACTTTATTTTTTCTTTTACGAAAAAAATAAACAAATAAAAAGGTATATTTTCTCATTAATACCCGCATGATTTTTTTATAAACAGTGTTTGCATAAGCCTGCTGTTTGTCCCGGTCCTCGGGTAGGATTAGGTCAAATTGTGACCTGTAAGTCCTAGGCGTGGAAATCAGCAAGGAAATTGCAAAGTTGATTCTCTGATACGTCAAATGTTAGTACTGCGATGAGTGACGTCTAACATCGAGTCCTCGCTATGAACACGGCGTCGTGGGACTAATGATGCCATGACGTGAAGCTTGAAGTGACGTTATTTCGCTGCTCGTGCCATTATTCTTCTTCAGAATAGCTATGCTACGCCAGACCACAGAGCTTACGAATGGCGGGAATCGCCGTGTCCGTCTTTATTTCTGTGTGCCAGTTTGTGTAGATCAGAGGATGGGTTAGAGTAGAAGGAGATGGATTCCTGTCACTACACGAGCCCACACTGCGTACTAATGGCGAGAAGCGCCGTGTGTCCGTCTTTATTTGTGTGCGCCGACGTGTGTGTTGATCAGGGATTGGCTTAGAGAGGAGGGAAATGGATCAGCATAACAAACCTTACAAATTGAACAACTCTGTATGTTAAGAAAAGGGGAGACTGCCAGTGCTAATATTTTAGAAAGATTACAAAGTAAAGTAGGTAAAAGTAGGTAGAAGTGTGCATGATCGACCAGTGATCATATATCTACTTGGTCAAAGCACATCCCCCCCCCCCCCAAAAAAAAAAAAAAAAAAAAAAAGATAAGAAAGAGGGGGTGCGCTAAGAAAGTGACTGAAAGCAATGCATATGGAAGCCCCCCTACCCCCCCTGAAGGGGGTGGGGGGTGGGGGGGGGGCGTATCACATATCCCACTGTTCCAGCCACTCGGTGCATGGGAATTTAAATCTAGGTCCCCCAAGGGGGGTCCAGATATTTAGCTGATGTGGACAGCTGTTTCGGTCTTGGCGACCTCGTCATCACACCATTCGGCATACTGGTGGAAGGCAGGAACTTTAGCCTACCTGCAAAGACAGCCACATTTTTCTGGTCGATCATGCAAACTTCTCTCCCCTGACAGTGCTTTTACCTACTTTACTTTGTAATCTTCCTAAAATATTAGCACTGGCAGTCTCCCCTTTTCTTTTTATTTATTGCTACAATATCGACTGCAACCCCTTCCCCCCTTTTAGTAGGTTCTCTCTTTGGGTGCATGGAAATTTAGCTCTAGGTGGAGGCATGGAATGTATGCCCCTGCAGACACCACAGTAAAATGTGGCTGTCTTTGCAGGTAGGCAAAAGTTCCTGCCTTCCACCAGTATGTCGAATGGTATGCTGACGAGGTCGCCAAGAGCGAAACAGCTGTCCACACCGGCTAAATATCTAGACCCCGCTTGGGGGACCTAGATTTAGATTACCATACACCGAGTGGCTGGAGCAGTAGATATGTGATACGCCACCCTTATTCATTGCTTTCAGTCACTTTCTTAGCGCACCCCGTCTTTTCTATCTTTTTTTGCGCTTTGACCAAGTACATCTATGATCACTGATCGATCATGCACACTTCTCTCCCCTGACAGTGCTTTTACCTACTTACTTTGTAATCAACTCTGTATGTTCCTAAAAGATAAACGCATCTGAGCTCTAAACAACACGGTAGACTTTGGGATGAAATCCTCATCTTGTTTCTCTTTCTGTCACAACCCTGATTATCCAACTTGCCATTTACTGCCGTCATCGTTTCAATGGAGGGTTAGAACCCTACCATTTGCGGATAGGCCCACTCAGGGAGTACACTACAAGTATACTTCTATGCTAAATGAGATGCAAAGCAGCCCAATTAGAACAATATAATGTGTACCTGTGGTGTACTCCGCGATTGGTCTATCTGGGGATATTTAGTACACCCACAAAGTGAAATCTGAGATTTTAGTTATGTTTTAAGGGAAAGATCGTGGTATATAAACATAAAAAGAGAGAAAAGGGACTTACCCCACTTTCACATTCCGTGTCGGTTTCGTCAGCAAAGCAATGGAGAACGCAGGCAAGCAACAGAATGCCTAAGAAATCGACAAAACATTATTTAGCCTTTTCAGTGCCAAGAAATGCTGCTAATGATCTAACTGCAAGAGACATAGATCCTAAAGACGCCTCTGCAAATGCGAGGGCTCATGAAGATATAATAACGAGCAAAAAGAAATTCGACAGTCTTAGAATGATCGGAAACACTTTAGGAAATGGCCCTGGAAACACTTTTGTGTCGCATTTCTTTTTCTCGTCAGTACATATTCCTCCTGCTGACGCCACTATGTTTATCCATGGTTCTTGCACGGCTCTGGCACTATTGTATTTAATTAAAGATATTAGAAGTATAATCTACCTACAGTAGATGTAAGCGGTTCATTACAAGAATTGTATGCACCAACTTCTTCTTCTGAACAGCTCAGCGATCAGGTTTTTTTTTAATTTTTATTTTTTAATTTTTTTTTTATTTAACTGAGTGCAAGCTAATTTACAAATGGTTCCAAAAAAGTACTCCTTTGTATTATGATTCTAAAGGTGCACACGTATAGTTGCACACCGAAAACATTTATATACTCTACATTATAATAACGTACACAGTGCGAGTACTGAGAGGGAAAAAGTAAAAAAAAACTTTATTCAGAGATCAGACATTTGTGCAGTAGAAACGTAATGAGACCAGCTGAGGCAGTACAAAAGAAGACTTCCATTATTTAACTCATTCTACCCCAGACACACCACAGCAAGAGATGATCGACCATGATAGTTCAAGGGTGATGCCAGAATAGCTTGGCGCCTATGGGCGCCAAGCTATTCTGGCATCACCCTTGAACTATCATGGTCGATCTGTGTCCTGTACTGCACTGCAGTCTCCAGAGGACCACGGCAAAATGTGGGGATTTCGGTCTTGGGGTAGAATGAGTTAAGTAATCAATATATGTAATCAATATTTTTAGAGTCCAAAATAGCTCAGGTGGTTAAGCGTCGGAGCGAAAGAGGGCGAAGGAAATCGCCGGGTCGCGGGTTTGAGTCCACGTCCCGGTCCCGGTAGCTGGGCTCGCAATCCAGGGAAAATAAGACGGGCTTGTTCAATAGCATGCCAGTTGAAAAGTCCTGGTAAATCAAAGTGGCAAAGTTGCTGTGTGCCTGAATTGATCAATGTTCAGGTCGTACTCAACAGGCAATAGATTTCCTTGTCCCCCTATAACCCGTCCGTCAGGGCCGTCCATTATCACTACGGTGCCGCGGATGTTAAAGCCAAAACTAATCAGCCATCAATATTTCAAGAATAAATAAATAAATACAAACATACATATAAAAATACATAAACATATACAAACACAAGAATATATACAAATACATAAATGTATATTTCACTTCATCAATCCATAATAACAAACAACCTGCTATCTTCCACAGCGTCTGGAGACCCATGGAGCACACACACGCTGCCCACAATTATCAGCCAGCCAAGTGACGACACCTTGCAGAATATGACACTGTTATCTTTATATTGGCCTTTTTCAAACATTTCTTCTACGAATCGCCCAAAGTCTATTATCGTATTACCGAATAAACCCAGAGAACTTCCTCTGTTTGAGAAAATGTGTAGATCTGATAATATAAATCTGCTAAAGCAAGTGACGACGATTCTGAGAAAAATAGATGACTTGCAAAAGTTATACAGTTAACTGTCATATTTCTAACCCACCCGAATTCCTGAGTACTTGGATATATATATATATATATATATATATATATATATATATATATATATATATATTATATATATATATATATATATATATATATATATATATATATATATATATATATATATATATATATATATATATCCTAAAGCATGAGGTGTAAATTCTTATGGGGCCCTGCAGCTGCAGGGGCACATGAAAATCTATACTTCTTGCACACGGCAAGGCCTACTGCCGTCAAAAGAAGGCGCTGACACTAAATAATAAAATTCGTCACATAACACAATGAAAAAAAAAAGATAGCAATCTCGTCACTGCATACACACAAGACACTCACTTGCATGAGCAAAGCTAGGTTTTCCCGAAAGATATCGCTATAGAAATGATATCTGATTCAAGCGCATGTCAGATCTTCGAAAGGCACGACTGGAATTTTTTGTCCCCTCTGTCACCGTCTAAATTACGCGCTAGAAGCTGTTTTCCTGCATACAAAATGAGATCACAGCAACTGATTAAACAGAAGTGCACGGATAAGTGTGACAAGTATTTATGTGTCTATATTTGCTTGTGAGTACATTTAGTTTACCCCTCCACCGGTCGAAACACTAACGCAACACCTAAATGCAATAAGCATAGATCCTCATGAAGTCACGCAATTGCGGAGGCCCATGAAGATCTATGTCGCTTGCTGTCCTCATTCACACCTGCAGGCCTCACACACAAGGTTATGCCACAGTGGTTTTGCGCTTGCTTCAGAAGCATATCTAGACTGTCGTCAGATTTGAAGAGGTTATTTTTACACACCCCATAGTAACGAAACCAATAAATACCAGACAGAACCAGTTAAGGTAAATGGAGCGACCTTGTGCCGGACTATGAGAAACAGCGTCTAATTATAGCGCTGTGTCAATCACAACGTCTTAGGGTATTTCTAATGTATGACCCGTCACACCTCCCCCCCCCCCCCCCGCCACCCCAAACCCCCACCCCCACCCCCACCCCACCAAAATGCGTAATCTAAGATCTTATCGTCTTCCATTTACAGTGTGTAGGAAGACTGAAAACACTAAACATTGATTACAGCAATCTGTTACACGGCGGGTTTCGATTGCTAAAATCTGCCGATATATCGGATTCTCAATGTTGTCGTACATCACATTTACATTGTTCTACCCTTCCTTTCACGGTCCATGTGAGCTGGCATATCTTTTTTTTTTTCTTTCTTCTGCCCCTAGTGCGAGTCGGTGGAACTGTATTACACACAAATGAGAAGAAGAGAAAAGCCTTACGTTTTACGGCATTCAAACTTCACAAGTAAAGTAATCCCTTTTGTCCAGCATTATTGTAAGACGTACAAGCATCACAAGTAAAGAAATCCCTTTTGTCCAGCGTTATTGTAAGACGTACAAGCATCACAAGTAAAGTAATCCCTTTTGTCCAGCATTAGTATAAGACGTACAAACATCACAAGTAAAGTAATCCCTTTTGTCCAGCATTATTGTAAGACGTACAAACATCACAAGTAAAGTAATCCCTTTTGTACAGCATTATTGTAAGACGTACAAACATTATTTATCAAGGAGAATTTACCATCTATTAACCCCTTTCGCCTGGAGCAAGTCACTTTAATTTGAACGAGGACTCGGAAATTTCCAGTTTAAATTGTAACACTTGGGCTATCGGAATGGCTTTTTGTCGCGATGATTCCTGCAGGAATCATCGCGACAAAAAGCCATACCGACAGCCAAAGGGTGAAACATTTTCTTTGTTTGTTTGTTGTTGAGTTTTTGTTGTTGTTGTTGTTCATGTACAGCGATTGCAATGCAGCTTTGGTTGACAAGGGGTTTGGAAAAAAAGTTTTCAAGCCTTAATGTCCTGAATCACAGATCAGTCAGTATACATATGCTAGTATTTATAGCAACATCACATGTGACACTCGATACCAAACTAGAAAGAACCTGTTTTTCTTTTGTTTACTTTCCTCTTTATAGTCTAGCAGATGCCCTTCATAGACGATCAGCCGTTGACGAGATAATGATTTTCTTCAGAGTAACAAAGGTTTGGGCATATCAAAATGAAGTCTAGTATGAGTAAATGCAGTACGCACTCGTTTTAAACCGCCTGAGGATGGAAACATTTTTCTGTAGCACATTTTCTTTCAGTATTACTGCAGACGAAACCAGGACTGTCGTATCCATGTTAACTGGGGATCAGTAGTTTACACGTGACTCATTGTTCCTGTATTCAGTGGTAGAATGCACCATATGTTATTTAAAAGGATTTAAATTGTATTTCTTCAGTATATTCCACACTTAATTATATTAAGAAAAGGAAAAATTACGAATAAGCATGCTTTGAGCTCAAATATCGTTACTCAACAATAAGGTATCCCAAATCACGTGATCGTCACATGCAACAAGACTCACGCGGATTCGTTGCCGTGAATTTCGGTGTGCCGACGAGTTCTTTCGATTTGTTCTACATAAGTTTGTTTGTTTCCCAAGAAAAGCAAACGTGCAAAGTCGCTTTGTTCATTTTTACGTCTTATTAAAGGTTTGTCACGTTTATTACAATTCATTTTACCATCATTTTACCCATTTCATTTCGACACAACAGCATCAAAACAAAACTCAACCCACAAAAACAAACGCTATCTTCGAAGCCGATGTCCGAAGTGCAACATGCTGCATGCTGTAAAAGATTGATTGATTGATTGTACATTGCTTAACGTCCCGACAGCGACAAGACTTTCTCAGGACGTGCCTGCACTGCTTGTGAAAAAAACCAAACAGAATATTGAGTGTATGTCGCCAGCCGGTCCAATACGTTAAATAAACCTACATGGAGCCTAAATAAAGCTAAGACCATTTAGCAACACACATCCAACATCAAGAGCTACATGCAGCGCAGACAGTAGGGAGAGTTTAACAAAGGAAAATACAATTGAATGGACCAAGGGTAGGCAGAAACACATGCCCCAGAATAGAGAGGAAAACCCACCCTGTGGGGCTGACCAGGGTGACCCTGGGAACTAAAAAGTAGTTAACCCCACCCAAGTCCCCGAGGGCAGACCCGGGTGGGGGATGCTGTAAAAGAGAAAGCGTGCTACGCCAGTAGGTTTTAACTGTCATTCCTGAACAAAGTTTCTGAGCTTGATTGATTATATATTACTGTAACATTTAGTTCAATCAGTTGCACTCGTAAGCAATGTTGTGATGAGTGATCACTGATGGTACAGTACTCTACACACTGAAAGAAAATACACAGCACAATGTGAACAACCTTTGAGGTTAATGAAATACATTGTTTAAAATTAAACCCTATCTCGCTAGCAGTAGCCTAGCTGCACAAAGAGAACTAAATTTTGCTGCTGTGTAATTTGCAGTTTGTCTGCATATTGACATTTGAAGTTCGCAGCAATGATATTTAAGTTTGGTGCCCATGCGGATGTGGCCACCAGTACTATTTACAGAACTGATGGCTGCATGTGCATGCTAGTTCACGGTATCACTGATCAATGTGTATTGGGCAGCCTATTGTTTGAAGTGATCAGTGGTGGCATCATCTATGATGTCTGTGTGCATTTGGCCACTGGTACTGTGTATGCAGACGTCGTGGGCAACTCCTATAAAAATCTTCGTTCGCGAAGTCAAGCCAAGAGAGAGAGAGACTGTTTATAAAGGTGTTGTCTAAGTTTTAGTGCCCCTGTGTATGAGGCCAATAGTACTTTTCACAGAACTGATGGCTGCATGTGCAGTGTGATTAACTGTATACATGAGTTTGTAGGTGGGCAGCTAAAATACAGGCAGTAAAGGATAGGTTATGAACATGCATAAATGTGTGCATACTGAAACATTTTTTCCTTTTCTCTCCTTGGTGGCCACCACCATACCACTAGTGATAATGTGCATCAATGAATTCCGTTCATCCATTATTAAAATGACAAACACACACACACACACACACACACACACACACACACACACACACACACACACACACACACACACACACACACACACACACTTTGCCTTTTTCTGTCTGTCTCTCATCTGCCGTTCGTTTTGGAGGGGATTAAAATTTAATCACATAATTTTGTATTTGTACATTTGCCTGCCCCTTTTCGACTCATCCTACTTCATTTTCCTTCCTTTACCCTAATCCCTCCCCCCGCAAGTCTCATCTCGGGGAGTGGGGGGGGGGGGGGGCGTGGCTAGTGAAAGAGGTGTGGGTGCACGGAGGAAGGACTGGAACAGCTTATAAAGTAGTCACGGTGACTCGACAGGTATAGTTGCGGTGTCGAGTCATAGGTACCTAATGGAGGTGATTTGAATTATACCTGTCGTTGATGCATTCAAAGTGTCACCTTCAGCTAGGAAACCTAATCAATTGGACAACATGCGCAGACTTTTCTTAAAAGGCGACGAAAATAGCAAGTAACTTCTTACCGCTTGGAAAAACCCAAACACTAGCTGCCTAAGTCAGTGAGCTTCATGCAGTGTTACTTAGATGGATGGGCGCGGTATACCCGAACTTTCCATTCAATAGTTAACCCTTTGGCTGTCGGTCTCGGTTTTCGTCCCGATGATTACTGCAGGAATCATCCCGACAAAAACCAATACTGACAGCCAAAGGGTTAATGGTTATTTTGGGGGGTTCAAATGAACGATCCTATAGGCACGTGCGCCTACAGGTGATGACCAATTGTGAAATGCAGATCAACTTTTTAAAAATTAAAAGATTTTAAATTTTATTTGAATATCACAGAATCAGAGATCACCTCTCCTAAAACGTATTACACTCACACAAAAAGACCTGAATTAACTGAATGACATTGACTGACTGACTGACTGACGGGCTAACTGGCTGGCTGGCTGGTTGGCTGGCCGGCTGATTGACTGACTGACTGATTATTAATGAACGAATAAATAAAATAAATAAATAAATAAATAAATAAATAAATAAATAAAATAGATATACAGGTAGGTAGGTAAGTAGGTAGTTAGGTAGATAGATAGAAAGAAAGATAGATAGATAGATAGATGATAGATAGATAGATAGATAGATAGATAGATAGATAGATAGATAGATAGATAGATAGATAGATAGATAGATAGATAGATAGATAGATAGATAGATAGATAGATAGATAGATAGATAGATAGATAGATAGATAGATAGATAGATAGAAGCTGGTAACCCGCCTTGACTTTGTTCTCGCTCGTTGTTGGGAGTCGTTCGGTGTCAAAGTAACCTCACTATTAGCACTGGAACGGACAACCTTCAACTCATTCGAGACGGGCCGCCTCCGGATACGCGGCATAAGCTGTGTATCCGGAGGCGGCACGTCTCGAATGAGTTAAAGTTTAAGGTAGACTTTTGTGCAGCATTACTGTCGTACGAATTCACATACCAATTTATATTGATAGAGGAGATCAAACAAACATTTAACATGTGGCTGGAACAGTGGGATATGTGATACGCCCCCCGGGGGGGGGGGGGGTGTGGGGGGGCTTCCATATGCATTGCTTCCAGTCACTTTCTTAGCGCACCCCCTCTTTCCTATCTCTTTTTTTGTGCTTTGGTCACAGTAGATCTATGATCACTGGTCGATCGTGCACTCTCCCCTGACAGTGCTCTTATCTACTTTACTTTGTAACCTTCCTAAAATATTAGCACTGGCAGTCTCCCCTTTTCTTGTCATTTATTACTACAATATTGACTGCAACCCCTTCCCCCCCTTTTGGTAGGTTCTCTTTTAGGGTGCATGGAAATTTAACGCTAGGTGGTGGCATGGAATGTATGCCCCTGCAGACACCACAGTAAAATGGGCTGTCATTGCAGGTAGGCAGAAATTCCTGCCTCCTCCAGCATTGCCGATGGCGTCCATATGCATTGCTTCCAGTCACTTTCTTAGCGCACACCCCCTCTTTCCTATCTCTTTTTTTTTTGTGTGCTTTGGCCACAGTAGATCTATGATCACTGGTCGATCGTGCACACTTTTCTCCCCTGACAGTGCTCTTACCTACTTTACTTTGTAACCTTCCTAAAATATTAGCACTTGCAGTCTCCCCTTTTCTTTTCAAACATTTAACATGTTCGAGACATGCCGCATACGGATACGTGGCATTAAGCCGCGTATCCGTATGCGGTATGTCTCGAATGTGTTAACTTTTACTGCATGGAGAAAGTCGCTTTAAGCACTGAACTCCTTGCGGACACATATGATGTTTCTGAAATCTTTTTTATTTCAAGCCATACGGGCGCGGATCAGTTACCTAGAGGGGGTGGCTGTTCCAACATTTTGTTTGGGAACTTCAACCCGACACAAAAGGCCTCCACGGCGCTAGACCTTCCAGCGGCCGAAAAATCAAACAACGGGGCGTGGGGTGGGGGGGGGGGGGGATTTAGAATTTTCGGTCGGGAGGAGGGGGGGGGGGAGAGATCCGGAACCCCTGGGCCCCACCCCAACCCACCAGATCCGCCTCTGCCATAGAACCCAAGCTGTCGAATGAACGTGGTTACAAAGTGGTGTGTAGAACCACAAAATGCTGTACATGTTGCAGCAACATTTTGCGGTTCGGTAGAGACCCGCAAAACGATGCAGCTGTACAAATGTGTAACAATTGCAACGTTTTGCGGTCGCAGCCGAAACCTTACATGGTGTTGCAATTGTTGCACTTGTATAGCAGTGGTAGGGGAGAAGACCCATGTATGAAACACTTAAGCAAAGACGTCTCCTGTGGCCGTCCAAAGGTAGAATCAATCCAAAACCAGGGTTTGATAGAGATTATATTGGTGCATCTTAGGACAAAGCCAAATAACAAAACTCGAATCGACGCAGAAGCTGTTCCAGTTTGAAAAAATGACACATTGTTTCATATTAGGCACCATTTGCCTAATATGAACACCAGGCCTCCTATTATGAAACAGTGTATATATCCTTTTCACAAGTTTCACTTACATTTTGTTGGAAAATTAAGATATGAGAGATGGTTAGCACACATTATAGGCTCATTTAATACTAAAAGCAAGTTAAATATAATGAGTCATCCGCCACTGGCCTACTATTGGTCCATCCGTTTATCATCTTTTTTATATCCAATTGTGACAGATTTTATCATTTAGAATTTCTGAGAGACCATGAGAGCCACAGACGTCTAATTTGGCACAGTGATCCTATTTGACAATTGCTTTGAATGTCATTTAAGCTGACCTCCATGCAAGGTCAAGGTTACAAATGTCAATAAACGGGCGATTTTGTCAAGAAACTAATAATAGTTTTGAACGTGCCAAAAGGAAAACTGATGATAAAGCTTTTGTTTGCAGTTTTACTAAGTTAACACATTGTGCTCCACGACCGAAATCCTCAGATTTTGAAGTTGCCCTCTAAAGACTGTATTACACTTCTGGAACAGATCGAGCGTGATAGTTCAAGCTATTCTGGCACACCCCTTGAACTATCACACTCGATCCATGTCTTGCTGTGTCGGAGTTAAATGAGTTAACCTCTCGTTAAGGTCAAATGTCACGAGAAGTAAGAAGGCTATTTATGTTAGGTTGTTGTTATTACAGGTAGTTCGTTTGTAAACTTTGCAGTAAACCCCCAGTAGAAATGTTGCTAGGGGTTACACTGTCTATCACGTTAATTTAATTGGCTCCTTCCAAAGGTCAAAGATCAGGCATGATCAGCAAGTGTGTGGAAAATGTTCTATGTATAGTGAATAAAAAGTACTGTATGTTGTTTCTCCACCTCAGAAGTAAAACTTGATAAAAGCTAGCATTATCGACACAGATTTATGTACAAGTTCAGAAGCCAATGCGGGGGGAGAGGGGTGTTCCAGGGTCCTCGGCTCCCAGGATATTTTGTAATGTGTAATTTTCCATTTTGGGGAGTTTTCGGCCAGTGGTGAAAAAGTCTCCAGACATCTCTCCCACTTCCCGCGACTCCTATCCCCCACCCACCACACACGACACCTCCACCCACCCCCTCCCCCACCCGCACTAACACCAGCACCCGTCGTTTGATAGTTAACAAGTGGTGCATTCGTAAATCTTCACCCTCTTCACATTCTGAGCAACTGTGACACCGCCGACAAGAAAAGTTCCCATGGAAAGGTCTACGGAATCTCCCGCACGTTCTTTTTTCTTTAACTGTCCACTTCCTTAATATATAATATTATTTAATATTTCTATCAAAACGTATAGGCGACTTAAAAATATATACATTATTATTATTATTATTATTATTATTATTATTATTATTATTATTATTATTATTATTATTATTATTATTATTATTATTATTATTATTATTATTATTATCTTGAAATAATTTAGCGACATAAACTTGGTTTTTGTCATATCTGTCTTATTCTCTTTGCTACCACTGGACTCAAATACTGCTCTGAAATCTTTCTTATTTCAGTCCCAAGGAACCCCAACCTTCAAATAAATTTATGTCAGTTGTGTCAGCAAAAGCCAAAATCGCCATGAGCCACCGCACTCGCGAACCTCATGATGATCTATGTGTCTTGCAGATGGATCTTATTAAGAGTTTCTCGGGTGTGAAGGGGTTAAGTCAAAATATCATCAAGCAAAATTTGGAAAAGGTCGGGTCTGATATATTGCCTGCACAAAAGCTCACACAAATATGGCCCCTACCACATGCACCTTACAGGTCGTGAATTCATTTTGTTAAAGACATCACATTTGAGGGTAAGGCATCATTTCCTAAAAAATCAGAGCAAATCAGTACAGCGGTTTCAGAGGTATTTTCTACTCAATAATCTGCAAAACAAATATGGCAACTATGATATTGACCTTGAGGTAAAGGCTCAGTTAAGATTGATGGCAGTGTGTGATATTGTAAAATACTATTATCTAAAATTTGGATTGAATAGGCCAAATGGTTGTTGAGATAGTGCCTAACACACAATTCTGCACAAAACAGGTATCTGAACAAAACAGATATGGCCGCTGTGACATCGGCCTTAAAGGCAGTGACTAGATTCTGGTGTGCAACACTCTGTGTCGTCACAAAATATCGCAATTTGTCATTTGGATCAAATTGTTTTGGTGTTAACATAACATTGCCCGGACAATGGCTTACATATTACATGTAGCCGTTGTGACCTTGACCTTGACGAAAGTGACATGATCCTGGTGTGGGATACTCTGTATTGAGAAAAAGTGTCAACAACTGAAATTTGGAGCAAACTGGATGGATGGTTTCCGATATATACGCTAGACAAACACTGCTCCTTATATGAAACACTGTTCTAAATATGAAACACTTTTCATATTAGGTGCTCTTTGTGTTTCATAATATGAACAAGATACCTCTCCAGGAAAATGCATGCCTCCAAAACAACAAAAAGAGAACCAAACGAATGCCGCGGGTTATCTGATGTCCGAAGATTGCTCTTCATGAAAAGAGTGGCTCTTTTTTTTTTTTTTTAATCACAAAACTGAATGCTGATTTAGGTGTTTCAAAATAGCGAAAGATAAGAAGCAGAAGGGTCAAAAATAACATTTTCGCGGCGTGTTTCATAATAGGCACTGTTTCATAATCGGGGCTCCTCCCATACATTTTGCAGTGCAGTTGTAGAGACAATGAAGGAAACACACACACACACACACACACATATATATATATATATATATATATATATATATATATATATATATATATATATATATATATATATATATATATATATATATATATATATATATATATATATATATATCCCTTGGTCATGACGGCATTAATAGTTTCTTTTTAAAACTGTCTGTCCCCTATGTGGTCGAATCTGTAACACTTATCTACAATTTATAATCCAGCAAGGTACTTTCCCAAGAAGCTGGAAAATAGCTAAAGTCATTCCGCTGCCTAAAACTAAAGACCTCACTGACCCCAACAAATTCAGGCCAATTTCACTTATATCAACTTTGTCAAAACCTATAGAAAAACATGTCCACAGGCACCTGAGTCACTTCCTGGAGACACATAACTTGATTTATCCGTTGCAGTCAGGTTTCAGACCCCGCCACTCTTGTCACACGGCTCTGTCTCATCTGACCAATACCTGGCTAACTTCAATAAACAACGCTGAAATGACCGGTGCGGTATTTTTAGATTTTTCTAAAGCTTTTGACTTAGTCAACCATGAACTGTTGCTACAGAAGCTGTTGGCGTACCACATGACACATATTCCGCTGCCTTCTTTAAATCTTATCTATGCAATAGATCTCAGTATGTTTTTGTCAACGGTAAGCGTTCCTCAGAAGGTGTCATTAAGCATGGAGTACCTCAGGGGTCTATTTTAGGCCCTCTCTTGTTTTTAATTTTTATTAATGACTTGCCTTTGTGTATCTCACAATCAAATGTGCGATGGAATTTGTTTGCAGATGACGCTACTCTCAACGTGTCGTCGGCAAAAATATCTACAATTAATTCTTCTTTGCAACATAGTCTATTAGACGTCTCAAATTGGTGCCGAGACAACTACATGATACTTAACCCATCTAAAACAGAGTTCATGCTAATCACTACACGTCAAAAGCACCAGCTAAACCCACCGCCACTTAGCCTTTCCCTTAACTGTCAGCCAATTAAACAAGTTAAGGAGCGCCGGCTGTTAGGCGTCATTATAGACGATCAATTGACATGGCATGCGCATGTAAACAGTGTGTGCAAAATTGTGTCCAGAAATCTATTTCTCCTTTCAAAACTTATTTACTTTACGAACTCACCAACTAGAAAACTCTTCTTCAGCGCTCACATCCAGTCCCAGATTGACTACGCATCTACAGTCTGGGACGGGTGTAGTGATGCGTGCTTAAAGAGGCTTAATTCCCTCCACCGGAGGGCAGCCAAGCTAATCCTTCCTAACAGCAGAGACAACACTGACGAGCGACTTAGGGCCCTTGACATGCTTCCGTTACGTAATCTCTTTCTGTTCAATAAGGGCGTGTTAATGTTTAAAGTCCGAAAATCCAAAACCCCGCGGTACGTCTCGGATTTGTTTAAGGATGCTAACACACCATACAAGTCATCAAGGAAGACACTGTCAGTACCTAGGCCACGACTTGATATATTCAAAACTAGTCTGTCTTACTCAGGGGCCAAACTGTGGAACTCGTCTCCGGCTATTATTACCGAGGCATCTTCAAGGCAAGACTATTCCGGCAATTAATTGAGCCGCCA
>BTPG01000006.1:69466899-69527835 GCA_036245525.1 Semisulcospira habei
CCCAACCACACAGGGAACATGGACACAAAGTGGTGTCAGCAAGAGGCATAGATCCTCACGAGCCCCCGCCATTGCGGGGGCTCGTGAGGATCTATGCCTCTTGCGGTTGGATCATGTTCATTGTTTTCTCGGCAGTACAGGGTTTAACCGGGATGCGCTAGGATCCGATCTCTCGTACTAGCAAGAAGAGTATACCCGATTGAGGGTCCTGTAGGTTATGTGCCATCAACCCGGACGATTTCTCTCAGTGTGCCCACGCAAAATGAGGTATACTTATAGCGACCTACTTAAGGCAGTAAAGGGCTGCTAAATGGCAATCATTTAATGCACTCATAGTATATCTTACAATAATGCTAGACACAATAATAATAATAATAATAATAATAATAATAATAATAATAATAATAATAATAATAATAATACCGGTTATTATATAGGTTCTTTTCCCAATTCTGCGAATCGACTCAAAGCTCCGCGAACTGAACCTAACACGCACGCTCACGTGACACACATGCATCCACTCTGAAGAAAAACACAGTACAAGACAAACATAGGACATTCACGTGGTGCGAAGAGTCAGCTCAGCTACTGAGGTTTCGGAAATTTTGATCGCTTGTATTTGTAATTTATTAAATGGCTTCAAACCGATACCACAGGAGAAGGGGAGGAAGAGCCGGATTACCCGGAGAAAGAACCCCCGACGGTCCGCCCGAATTAACGGTGATACTTACTAGAGGAGAAAAGTCCAACGCCGGAACCCGGTATCGAACTGGCACCTATGGCATTGGTGGCAGGCGCCTTAACCACTGCGCCACAAGAGCTAACATGAAGTTTGACTGTCGTAGCATCAAGCATTTTCTGGGCTTCTTTTCTTTTGAATGCAGGAGAGTTCCCTCCGTTACGATCAAAACGTACGGTACGTGAGCGTACTCCAAGGGATTGTGAAAAGAAGGGTAGCAAAGTCTTAGCTCAGGCAAAAACAAACAACAGATCGCTTTAACTCATTCTACCCCAACACCGAAATCCCCAATTTTTGCCGTTGTCCTCTGAAGACTGCATTGCAGTGCAGGACACAGATCGACCATGATAGTTCAAGGGTGATGCCGGAATAGCTTGGCGCCCATAGGCGCCAAGCTATTCTGGCATCACCCTTGAACTGTCATGGTCGATCCTTATCTTCGTGTGGTGTGTCTGGGGTAGAATGAGTTAACCTTCACTGCCAAGAAAAAAACTAAACGTGATATAACTGCTAGAGGCACAGATCCCCATGAACCCCCGCGAATGTGGGGCTCATGAGGATCTATGCCTCTTCCTGAGACCATTTTGTGTTCGTGTCCTTTGGACAGCTGTGGCCTTTGGTAGTTCAGTGGACACCTAGTTCAGAAACAAAATGTACGTCCGCTGGCAAGGAAGGGGTTAAGCTCTGCCGAAACGAGGCGAAGATTCTCATGAACCCCTTCAGGTTGCAGTGACTCATGGTAATATATGACACTTCCTGACGGGTCCCCGCTACAGGACTGGCGGTATTCAATGATCTACTCATTCTTGTTCGGGAATAAGCCGATCCATGCATCATGCATTTTTTTTTTTTTTTTGGTGGTTTTTTTTTCTTTTCTCGGCAGTGGCAAGGCTAACCCGAGATGCGACAAGAGCCGATTTCTTTTCATAGTAAAATATTCTCTCGAGCTTCTCTAGGTTGTACCATATACCAGGAAGTTCTCTCTCAGTCTGACGACGCACACCGAGATACGCTCTGCCAGCAATAGGCATTTATTCTCATCAGCCCGTGAGGGTCGCAGAGGCTCGTGATAATCAATGCGTCTTGCTGACGAATCTCGCTAGACGAGTGTATATATTCAATGACCGATGTGAGGAAGAGCTCTTCAGGAGGAGCTGCAGAGAGGACCTCACCATTCTCCAGAAGACTCGCAGAAGTTGTCTGACTAGCGAACGACAACAAGGAGACTTGGCGAATGGTGTTATAGCGAATGGGAGGAAATCAGTATTCTACTTCACACTCAATAGTGCTGTTTGTTTTGCACGTAAAGGAACTCAGTCGGTATGCTGCACATTTTCTTTTCATAACAAAGCCTCTGTTGTATTGATCTGGAAATACTGCAGTGTTTTCCATGACTGTAATCCTGTGCGTGTCGGTAGCGGTTTTAGTTGCAATGATTTCTGAAGGAATCATCGCGACCAAAACCGCTAGCGACTCGCAAAGGTCTAAATTAATGATGTCGCTTTTCGTTTGCTCGTCAGTGTGATGTTTTCATTGCTTACAGAAATAAAACTTTTTATCGAAAGGGATATTAATTTTCTTCATTTTCTATTTCGCTATTTCTGTCTTTATTAATTGTGATGTAATTATGTTTGTATGTTATTTGCAAGTTTCAAGACAATGACATAGCATTAAAAAGGGCTAGTTTATGTTTGTTGTCGTCTATGTTGTCTTGAAGCTGGCAAAATGGTCTGTTGTTAATTGTTGTTGCTGTTAATGATGGTGACATGAGCGGATCGGGGAGGGGGGTCCAGGGTTTCCGGACCCCCTCCCCCAAAAAAAACAAAACAAAAAAAAAAAATTAAATGCTATAACAAAGTGTCTTTGAAGAGTGGTTGCACACACCCACTCCTCTCCTTGTTTGATTTTTTTTACGATTTTCTACACACGCTACTTCCCCCACCCCGACCCCCAACCCCTCGCACCCCCCCCCCCCATTCCCCCCTCCTTCCCCCCCCCCCCCCTTGTTTGGTATTTTTTATCGAGTGGAGAGAGTCTTGACACACACACGCTTTCTCTTTCTCTCTACCCCCTCCCCCCCCCCCCACACACACACACCTCACACCCCACCTTCTCCTTGTTTGATTTTTTCGGCCACTGGAAGGTCTAGCGACGGGGAAGTCTTTTATGTCAGGTTAAAGGTCCCTAACAAGAAGTTGAACACGCCCCCCCCCCCCTCCTTAATCGAGGTAACTGTTCCACCCCTGTGGTGATAATTATCATTACTAATGATTTTTTTTTTGTGTGTGCACAGCAGACAAGAGCAAGACACGTAAACGATCGCGGAGCCAGATTCGGCTTACAACAATGGGCTCTTACAAAGACCTGTTTTTTCTGGGACTTGCACTTCCGGGTGTGTTTGGATGTGGTGGAAGTGTGCGTGTGCGTGTGTGGGGGGGGGGGGCGTGGGGGGCGGGGGGGGGGGGGGGGCGGAACGGGGGGCTGGGGGGGGGGGCGGGTGGTTGGGTGTGTGTGTGGGAGGGGTCTTTTCAATCTCTTGCGTGCATGCATGTGTGTGTGTGTGTGTGTGTGTGTGTGTGTGTGTGGGTGTGTTATTGTGTGTGTGTGTGTGCGTGTGTGTGTGTGTGCGCGTGTGTGTTCGCGTGTGTTTGTTATTTTCATTCTCAACAATTCACTTATTAAGTGTGTCTTCTTTCAAATTGTTTATATTCTGTAAACTTGTGTTTGATTTGCCGACTGAATTCGAGAGTATAGTATCGTTCAAAGCATGCATTTTTTTTTGTACACTTTGCTTATCGGTAGCGCTTTGTTTCGCGTTGGTTCTCTCATGAATCACCGCTACAAAATGCTTTTCTGACAGGCGAAGGGTTATTAAAGAGTATTTGACGCATCGTAAGTCTGCCTGTACTGTATAGAATAGATTATGGGCTGTGTTCAGTGGATTTATCAGTTGTTGTTGGGTTGTTTTGTTTTGTTTTTATATTCTACCTGTTAAATCTTCGTTCACCCGACCATATCTGTGCTGGACTCATTCAGCCCCGACACACCACAGCAAGACATGGATCGAGCATGATATTTCAAGGGTGGTGCCAGAATAGCTTGGCGCAAATAGGTGGCAAGCTATTATGGCACCACCCTTGAACTGTCATGATCGATCGGTCTCTAGAATTGTAATACAGTCCTTCAGAGGGCAACTTTAATTTTTTGTTCGATTTCGGTCCTGGGCCTGAATATGTTAACCCTTTGGGTGTCGGTAGCGGTTTTAGTTGCGATGATTCCTGCAAGAGTCATCGCGACTAAATCCGCTACCGACACACAAAGGGTTAAGTGTCACTCCTCCAGGTAGTGCTTCTGCTGGAACTTCGCCAATATATCCTGCCGTAACAAAGGCTTTTCTGCTCTTATTTTTACAAGCCATGTCAGAGTGCCATGGCCAACGTGTCTTTAATGCACTCGTTGTAACTCTCGGACCTTTCCTACTTAGATAGGGGACGAGCAGATGTTTTTTGATAACGAATTTAAAACTTAATATTTAAACAGATCTACAGCTATAACCTACCACGAACATTGATACATTCTGCCCAAGGACCAAAATCCCAAAATTTTCAAGTTGCCCTTTGAAGGACTGTATTACAGTTCTAGAGGCAGATGGCGCATGATAGTTCAAGGGTGGTGCCAGAATAGCTTGGCGCCTACGGGCGCCAAGCTATTCTGAACCACCCTTGAACTATCATGCTTGACCCATGACTTGCTTTACGGTGTCTTGGGACTGAATGAGTTAATAATGGAGTAATGTTAATACGAACTATGAATTAACCTCACAAGCAGTCGACCTCCGACCCTGAAAATATTTGGGAATGCATTTTTCTTTTGATACTGTGATTAACCTCTTGCGTGCCACTGCACGTCCATTTTGCTTTTCCGAAATCTTTGACCTGTCATCGAGCAAACAGCCAAGCCTGTCAAAAACGTGGATACATATTGGTCTCAGCAAGAGGCATAGTTCCTCATGAGCCCCCGCAGTCGCGGGAGCTCATGAGCATCTATATGTCTCTTGCAGTGGGACCGTGTTCAATGTATTCTCGGCAGTGAGGGGGGTAATTAGCGCATCTGCTGTTCATACGTGGCATTTTGTTTTTGCAGTCATATGTGGGGTGTCGTGTTTAACACTGGATGCGCTTTCCACACAAGATGGTCACCCTGCAAAGGTATTGATGTTCTCTACACGCAAAAGTTATTTTTTTTCCCCGAGGTTGTCCTCAATTTGAAGGTGATATAAAGTTTGCCTTCGAGATGGTCTGTAGCAAGCTTTGTGTATTAAACACAGCCTACTTCTTTCTACTCTTCTTCCCACCCCCCCCCCACCCCCTCTCTCCTGTCTCTCTCTCTCTCTCTCTCTCTCTCTCTCTCTCTCTCTCTCTCTCTCTCTCTCTCTCTCTCTCTCTCTCTCTCTCTCTCTCTCTATGTATATTTGTAGTTAGTCTTGTAGTTGTTAGCAACGGCAGGTTTGTAAAATGGCTGTGTCGATGACGATGTCAATGCCTAAACCGTTGTAAAATAAAGTTTCATTGATTCATTGATTCATTGATTCATTGATTCTCTCTCTCTCTCTCTCTCTCTCTCTCTCTCTCTCTCTCTCTCTCTCTCTCTCTCTCTCTCTCTCTCTCTCTCTCTCTCTCTCTCTCTCTCTCTCTCTCTCTCTCTCGTTCATTTAGCGACCGAAAGCTACAACCGTCCAAGGAACATCAATATAAATTGGTCTCAGCAAGAGGCATACATCCGCAGTTGCGACTGCTCATGAGGATCTATATCACTTGAAGTTGCGTTCAGCTTTTCTCCGCAGTCAAGGGGTTAAAACAAAGACAACATTTACATGCAAGATGAACAGTAGGCGGCAACATTGTTAACATTATAACTTATAGTGTCAAAGTGCCCAAACCAGGACATGTAAAATGTCAGGACATGTAAAATGTTTTGACTTAGACTTTGTAAAGCGTGGCATTTTGATTTTTTTTTATTTTATTTTTGATTTATTTATTTATTATTGTTAATTTATATTTTTAATGTTATTATTATTATTTATTATTAAATTTATTTATTTTTTATTTTGTTTCATGTTATTTATTTATCTTTTTTTTATTTTTTTTATTATTATTTATTTATTGTATTTTATTTTAGTTTAGTTTATTTATTTTATTATTTGTATTATTTTGTTCATTTATTTTTTATTATATTTGTTTTTGAAATTTATTTATTTATTTATTTATTTTATTTTATTTATTTATTTTTATTTATTTTTTATTTATTTTTTATTTTATTTATTTATTATTATTATTATTATTTATTTATTTATTTTTATTTTTATTATTTTATTTATTATTTTATTATTTTTATTTATTTTTTTTATTCTTTTTTTTTATTTTTTTATTTTTTATTTATTTATTTATTTATTTATTTATTTATTTTATTTTTTTTTTCTTCGGGGGGGGGGGGGGGGGGGTAGATTGCTCGTTATCTTCTCGCATTTACGCACTTGACAGTCAACTTTTAAATATACTATTTTCATTTATTTAGAGAGACCTCTCCTCCTACTGTCCGCTGTCAGCAGATATCAACGAGGATGATTACGACTGTTTCCCGACAACAAGAGAAGAATGTGACGGCACGACATACGTGGGTGAAGAGAGCTTCTGTGAACTCATCGATGATCCTAACCTGACCTACCATTGTAAAGCCGGGCACTGGACCATTTCAGGTATAGTTTTATCTTACATTGTTCGTTCCCCTCCCACTGGACTAAAAAAAAAGCATGACTTTGAAAACGGGGCAGACTGAACACCGACTAATCCCATCGATCCAAGGAACCAGGATGTTAATAGTATCAGCAAGAGGCAATGAACCTTATAAGCCCCCGCATCTGCGGGGGCTTATAAGGTTCTTTGCCTCTTGCAGTTGGGTGGTGTTAGCATTTTCTGACAATACAGAGGTTGTATCGTGAGAGTAATATGAATGACAGTACGATAAACTAGCGCACTTATGTGATGCTGATATCGAACAGAATTTTGCTTAATTAATACTTCTGTTTAAGATTCACCGGTATATCGCCAAATTTGACACAGTAAACTTCGGATATAACAAAATCGCCCGAGGATCCACATTTTCTCGTTGCTTCTTCCGAAGTTTGTTAATAATAAATAATACCGTTATAATATAGGCGCTTTTTCTCAATTTTTGGGCGAATCGACTCAAAGCGCCGCGAACTGAAACCCAACACGCACACTCACGTAACAGACACGGATTTACGCCATTTAAGACAAACACAGTACAAGACAGACGAAGGGCCAGTTCAGCTACTGAAGTTACAGAGATTTTTGATCGCTTGTATTAAGCGAATTAATTAACATAGAGTGTTTTCGGAACCTCAAAACTCTGTACAGTTGTATTCGACTGTTGCTATATCCGACCTTGTTATTAGCAAAGTAGACTATAACGCGTTGATGTCTCTGGCTCCCAGATTAGCCAAAAATGCCCAGAACTCGAACAACGCGATTTCACTTTTAAGGCTCCCAGGAATCTGCAAATCACTGAGGCTGATTTGTATTGGTGGATTTAGTGTACACTTCGTTAGTACTCATCATTTAATACAGCCGCGTATCGAAATGCAGAGTGCCTCAAATTTGTTACCCTTTGGCTGTTCGTAGCGCTTGTTGTCGAGGTGATTCCTGCAGAAATAACAACACACAGACATCCTGCAGGAATCATCGCGCCAAAAAGCGTTATCGACAGCCAAAAGGGTCATTTATATCTTTTCATTATGAAAAACAATAGTCAAAAAATCAGTGTCATGCTGGTATCACGTTCAGTCACCTCCCTTTTTCTTTAGTTCCCAAAACAATTTCCAAACCCTTCACTACGGTTCTAAACTTTTCATGATGATGATGATTGTGATGATAATGACAACAGCGATGGAGATAATGAATGTTCGTTCGCTCTTGTGAACAGATGCGGGTCCGGCGAAACATCGCAGCAAACGATGGTTTTTCGTGGCTATAATCGCCGCCGTTGCGTGCATTATTTTTTGCGGCGGTAAGTATTCTTTTCTCCGACATTATTATATGTTTCTTCACAGTCTAGGTTTAGTTAACCCTTTGGGTGTCGGTATCGTTTTTAGTCGCGATGATTCCTGCAGGAATCATAGCGACTAAAACCGCTTACGTCACCCAAAGGGTTACACGAATGCAATGTCTGTTCTCTTGTTAACTCATTCAGCCCTGACGCACTACAGCAGGAGGTGGGTCGACCATGATAATTCAAGGGTAGTGCCAGGTTAGCTTGGCGCCGACAGGCACTACCCTTGAATTATCATGGTCGATCTATCTCCTGCAACAGGTGCATAGTCGTTAGATGACACATCCAAAATTTGGGTAATACGGGCTTCGGGCTGAATGAGTTAATATTAGCGTGCACGCTCTATGACTTTCACCCACCCAGGCAGCTGCGACACGTAATTATTTGACAGCAGACTCGGCGAAAAGTACTTGTTAGTTCCGATTATTTCGTTGTTGCCGGTGTCTGCGCCCAAGCTTATTCAAGAGGTCATTTTGAAGATACAAAGAAAAACAATGAACAATGAACTTTTATTTTACAACGGTAAAAGCGTTCGGTTATAAGACCAATTGCCGTTGCTACAACTAAACTACAGACTACTCATACACGTGATCACAGAGGAAAACCCAACGGAGAAAGAAACACGCTTGGAAAAGACAGTTACAACAGAATTTATTAATATTTCGGGCAAATACCCTTCTTCAAAATAGACCAACAAAGAAGTATAGAGATCAGTAATCGCTACTTATTTTATTGCAGAAGGAATGCGGCAACTGAAGGATGTGATCACAAACACGACACTAGTCTAATACATGACTAATTTCGAAGAGACAAAGAGAGAGAAGATTGATTGATTGATTGATTGTACATTGCTTAACGTCCCGACAGCAACAAGGCTTTCTCAGGACGTGCCTGCACTGCTTGTGAAAAAAACTAAACAGAACATTGAATGTATGTCGCTAGCCGGTCAAATACGTTAAATAAACCTAACACATTGGGCCTAAATAAAGCTAAGACCATTTAGCAACACACATCCAATATCAAGAGCTACAGGCAGTGCAGACAGTAGGGAGAGTTTTAAAAAGGCAAATACAGGTGAATGGACAAAGGGTAGACAGAAACACATGCCCCAGAATAGAGAGAAAAACCCACCCTGTGGGGCTGACCAGGGTGTCCCTGGGAACTAAAAAATACCTAACCCCACCCAAGTCCCCCAGGGCAGACCCGGGTGGGGGCAAAGAGAGAGAAGAACAAGAGAGGGGAGAGGTGGGGGGGGGGCGGAGTGGGGAGGGAGGGGGAGGGTGGAAAGGTCGGGGGAGCTGGGAGAGAATGAAAAAGTGCACATGCACGACTGTACATTCCTTATTGCTTGTACTGTTTTTTTTTTTTTTTTTTTTTTTTTTTAATTTTGTTAATTTTTAAACACACCAGTAGGATGATGCAAACAAACCAGACGCACGCACGTAGGATTCTTGTAAAGAAACTTCACTCAGCTGGAACCCGTCACACGTGGCTTAAGGTTGTAGACCACACTGGAGTAACAGTTCCAACAATATTTTATTGCAGCGATGTGATCTCCACACAATGCATTTACACCAACATTTTTACATTGTCTTCTCTACAATACATCAACACTTTTGACACACTGCGTCTCTCATACAATGTGCACACATACTTCCTAGCACGGTCTTTTATACTATTACAGATTTCCAGAATAATCCAGCAAATTCGCACAACACAACCAATCAGAAAAGAAACGTAACTAAAGCTCATTAATATTAATGAAAAAGAATTCAACAGAATGTACTACTACTATCTTAAGCGCTTTTAATACAGTGTTACGAAATGTTGCGGACACTTTGACGTCATATGTGAGGTCACTAGAAAGATCGCGACCCTGCTCGAACCTTCAGTCGTATGTAGGTTAAACTGTACAACACTGTAGCGAACTACGCGTCACAACAAAAATCGCTCGCAACTCTCTGTGCAAAAGAAAATGAATCATACCAAAAATATACGTAATTCTTATAAGAAAAGTAACTGAAATGAATTCGGATCTTTCCTATGATCAACACACACAACCACAAACGCGACATACATATAGTTGCTGCAACTAAACTACAGACTACTCATACACGTGATCACAGAGGAAAACCCAACGGAGAAAGAAACACGCTTAGAAAAGCCAGTTACAACAGAATTTATTAATATTTCGGGCAAATACCCTTCTTCAAAATAGACCAACAAAGAAGTATAGAGATCAATCGCTACATATCTTATTGCAGAAGGAATGCGGCAACTAAAGGATGTGATCACAAACACGACACTAGTCTAATACATGACTAATTTCGAAGAGACAAAGAGAGAGAAGAACAAGAGAGGCGGAGGTGGGGGGGGGGGGGCGGAGTGGGGAGGAAGGGGGGAAGGGGGAGGGGGAGGGTGAAAAGGTCGGGGGAGCTGGGAGAGAAAGAAAAAGTGCGCATGCACGACTGTACATTCCTTATTGCTTGTACTGGGTTTTTTTAATTTATTTTTTTTATTTGTTTTTATTTTATTTTTTTAATTTTAATTTTTAAACACACCAATAGTATGATGCAAACAAACCAGACGCACGCATGTAGGGTTCTTGTAACGAAACTTCACTCAGCTGCAACCCGTCACACGTGGCTTAAGGTTGTAGTCCACACGGCTGGAGTAACAGTTCCAACAATAATTTATTGCAGCGATGTGATCTCCACACAATGCATTCACAAATGCACCAACACTTTTACATTGTCTCCTCTACAATGCATCAACACTTTTGACACACTGCGTCTCTCATACAATGTACATATACATTAGGTTGGTTAGTTCGGGTTTAACGTCCACAGCACCGAGGTGATCATGGACGGCCCTAACGGGCGGGTTATGGGGGACAGGGAAATCTATTGCCTATGGAGTACGACCTGAACACTGATCAACTCAGGCGCACTCCAACTGTGCCACTTTGATTTACCAGGACCTTTCAACGGACATGCTATTGAACAAATCCGTTTTTCCCCCTGGATACATATACATTACTTCCTAGCACGGTCTTTTATACTATTACAGATTTCCAGAATAATCCAGCAAATTCGCACAACACAACCAATTTCAGAGAAGAAAACGTAACTAAAGCTCATTAATATTAATGAAAAAGAATTCAATAGAATGTACTACTACTATCTTAAGCGCTTTTAATCTTGGCTTGACTTCGCGAACGAAGATTCTAAAGGGGTTGCCCACGTCGTCTGCAGGCATGTTCGTGGCTGCGGAGGCCAATCCGGGACAGGCAGGTTTGACCACAGTGGCTGCAGGGGAAGGTCTGGTCAGGGTTGTGCGTTTCGACAACTCTGTTTTTTTCTCCTGAGCCGCTTGTCCTTAAGGCTAGCTCTGCGAGAGTCCTCAAAGGAGGCGGCTGCCTTGTAAATGGTGGAGCGCCAGGTGTCGCGGTCCGCAGCAAGCGAAGAACACTGGCGGTGGTCGATTTGGCAGGCACTAAGTGTCTTCTTGAGACCGTCTTTGTATCTCTTCTTTGGTGCCCCTCTGTCTCGGTGTAAAGTGGCGAGCTCGCCGAACAGACTGATCTTGGGTAGACGATGGTCCTCCATCCTGGAAACGTGCCCCGCCCAGCGATGCTGTGTTCGCAGCAGCAAAGCCTCGATGCTCACAGTTTCCGCCTGTTAAAGGACCTCGACGTTGGTGACATAGTCACTCCAGTGAATGTCGAGGATGGTACGCAGGCAGCGCTGGTGAAAGCGTTCGAGGAGTCGTAGTTGGCTGCGGTAGAGGGCCCAGGACTCGGAACCATACAGCAGGGTGGTGAGGACGACAGCTCTGTACACGCTGATCTTGGTGCCTTTTTTCAGATGTCGATTGTGCCATACCCGCTTGAAAAGTCGCCCGAAAGCACTGTTCGCTTTTGCCAGCCTGTTGTCCAGCTCCTTGGCGTCTGACGTGATGATGCAACCAAGGTAGGTAAACTGGTGTACAGACTTCTTTTCGGACTCGCCGATGGTGATGTTGGGAGGGCGATGCTCTTCCTTGGGTGCCGGCTGATGAAGGACCTCTGTCTTTTCCAGACTGACCACGAGTCCAAAGAGCCGGGCAGCATCTGCGAAGCAGGACGTGATGCGCTGCAAGGCTCTCTCTCTGTGTGCAACGAAGGCAGCGTCATCAGCAAAAAGCAGCTCACGAATCAGTCGGTCTAGGGTTTTGGTGTGGGCCTGCAGTCGTCTGAGGTTGAACAGGCTGCCATCGAGACGATACCTGATGTACACTGCGTTGTCATCGTCGAGGTCTACCGTGGGCTGCTTTAACATCATGCTAAAAAAGATGGTGAAGAGGGTCGGTGCCAGCACGCAGCCCTGCTTTACGCCGTTGAGAATGGGGAATGGTTATGTGAGGTCACTCTTGAGTATGACCTGGCCTTGCTGGTCCTCGTGGAGCTGGACGATCATGCTGAAGAACTTTGGGGGACAGCCAAGTCGCTCCAAGATCTGCCAAATGCCTTGCCTGCTCACAGTGTCGAACGCTTTTGTTAGGTCGACAAACGTTACGTACAGCCCTTTGTTGTGTCTCAGCACAAAGACCATGTCGGTGGTGCTCCTGTTGGCTCTGAAGCCACACTGGCCCTCTGGGAGGTGGTCTTCAGCGATGGCAGGTACCAGCCGATTCAGGAGCAGCCTTGCGAGAATTTTCCAGGCATTGGACAGCAGGGTAATTCCACGATAATTATAGCAGGCAGACTTCTCTCCTTTGTTCTTGTACAGGGTGATGATGACTGCATCACGGAGATCCTTTGGTAGTGTTCCTTTCTCCCAGCAGCAGAGAAAGAGGTCGTGGAGCTTGTTGTGCAGTGCTGGGCCTCCATGTTTCCAGATCTCTGGCGGGATTCCGTCAATGCCTGCTGCTTTGCCACTCTTGAGCTGGTGGATGTTTGAGAGGATCTCTTCGGCGGTGGGCGGTTCGTCCAATTCAACCTTTAGTGGGAGGTATGGGATTTGGAGGATGACTGTTTCTTGAACAGTGCGCTCAGAGCTGAAGAGGTCCTGAAAGTATTCCGACCAGCGGTTCAAGGTGGAGGTGTTATCTGTGAGGAGTGCCTGTCCATCAGCGCTTCGCAGGGGACTTTGTAGCAGGTGCCTGTGGCCATACACTGCTTTTAGTGCTTCGTAGAAGCCCCTGTAGTCACCGTTGTCAGCGCAAAACTGGGTCCTCCGTGCAAGTCTGGACCACCACTCGTTCTGGAGCTCTCTAAGCTTGCGCTGGAGACTGCTGCAGATGAGGCGGAAGGCAGACTTCTTCACAGGGCAGGAAGGCAGGGCTAGGTGGGCCTGGTGGGCGGCTCTCTTGTTTTGCTAGAAGTTCCTGGATCTCTAAGTCGTTTTCGTCAAACCAGTCTTTGTTCCTCTTTCTAGCAAACCTCAAGACTTCCACAGAGGATTTTACAATAGCAGTTTTCAGTTGTTCTCAGAGTGTTTCAGGGGAGGAGTCTGCTGGATCAACTGTGTTTGTCTGTGAGCATGCGCTGTAAATCTGTCTGAAAGGCAGCTTTCTTGTCGTCACGCTGAAGACTGGAAACATCAAGCTTTTTCCTGGGGGGGGGGGGGGGGGGGGGGGGCGCTTTCTTAGGCTTCAGCTTGAGGCAGAGCCTGAGTTTGCAGCGGACAAGGCGGTGGTCAGTGTGGCACTCTGCGCTGGGCATCACTCTGGTGAGGAGGGTGTCACTGCGGTCCCTCTGACGCACTAGGACATAGTCGATAAGGTGCCAGTGCTTGGAGCGAGGATGCATCCAGGTGGTCTATCGACTGTCCTTTTGCTGGAAAGTAGTGTTGGTGATGACAAGTTGCTGCTCTGCACAGAACTCCATCAGTAGGCGGCCATTGTCATTGCAGTTCCCAACGCCATGCTTGCCGAGGACTCCTTTCCAGGCTTCAGAGTCTTGGTCCACTCTGACGTTGAAGTCGCCAAGGATGATGATTTTGTCGTCTGCAGGGGTGCTCTGTAGGAGGCTGCGCAGGTCAGAGTAGAACTTGTCTTTTTCTGCAGACTCTGCCAGGAGGGTTGGGGAGTACACACTGAGAAGGGTGACGTATTGCTGGTGTCTCAGTGGGAGGCGCATGGAAATGATGCGATCGGAGTGACCCGTTGGTAGGTTTTCCAGCTTAGTCGCAATGCTGGTCTTGACCATGAAGCCCACGCCTGAGAGCCGTCTTTCTGATGCAGGCCTGCCTGACCAGTATAGGGTGTAGCCAGCACCAAGTTCTTGGAGGCTGCCTTCCTCCGGGAGGCGTACTTTGCTGAGCGCAGCGATGTCAATGTTTAACCTCCGCAATTCATGGGCAATGAGGGCGGAGCGACGTTCAGGGCGTCCGCTGTCTGCTGTGTCGAGCATGGTTCGGATGTTCCAGTATGCTACGTTCAGTCCGGTCGTGGTCGTCATGAGAGTGGATCCGTTGTTTTTTCTGACCGCAGGAGAAGATGCCCGTTGACCGCGGCTAGCCAACTGGGGTTACGAGGGGATGACCTTTGGTTAGGCCACCTTTTCTAGGCCCCCTCCGTGTGGAGAAGCAGTGCTGTCCCTAGAGAAGGCTGCTTGGTCGTTCAGGGTGTGCCGAGTGCCGTTGTCATCCCCAGGTCAACATCAGGCGACCAATATCCTGAACCGTCTGCATGCAGGTTTGAGACTGCGGCTTCCAGTGACATCGTTCACCTGCATTTCGCCACTTGCCCATCGCTACAGGACTTGGAAAGGTCGGTGTCATGGTCCGTGGGCGTTTCCTAAAGCCTGCGCGGTGGAGCTTCTTGGTGGAGTGCAGTGTGTGCAGTACTGGCCCCACCCTTTAAAACTTTGGTTCGTCTGCCATGGCCTAGCAACCTGGGACGGTGGCATCGAGGTCATCGGGTCGTAGGTTTTATATCAGACTGTCCTTGTCCTAGTGTCTGGCTCAAAACCCTTCTCCGGAGACACGGGGGCTTTGATGTCAGGGTTTTCCTCCCTTAGCCTTTACGCAGCCAAGCGGTCAGGCCTGCAAGGCAGCAGGACAATGATTTATTTTCGAGGTTTTCTCCTCTAGATCCGCCGTGTTTAGCCTGGGGGCTAGTGCTGCCCAGTTTTGGGGGTCACCTCGGAGAGGATGTGGCCTGTGACCAGGCACGGGCGGTCTTGCGATAGAGGGATGCTATGCTAGTCCGGAGGGATTACACACGAGGGTGTCTCACAAAGGCCAAGAGGCCCTAGACTAGGGGGATCCCGGGGGAGGCGCTGTAAGAGTTCCCCACTACCCGCACCACCAACGCAAGTCGTTCCCTGGGGCCTCCACCCTTTGAGTCAGGCAGAGACCTCTTGACCCGCTTGAAGTGCTTTTAATACAGTGTTACGAATAGTTGCGGACACTTTGACGTCATATGTGAGGTCACTAGAAAGATCGCGACCCTGCTTGAACCTCCAGTCGTATGTAGGTTAACTATACAACAACGGTAGCGAACTACGCGTTACAACAAAAATCGCTCGCAATTCTCTGTGCAAAAGAAAATGAATCATACCAAAAAGGTACGTAATTCTTATAAAAAAATAACTTAAATGAACTCTGATTTTTCCTATCATCAACACATACACACATGCTCTCAAAGAATAACACAACCACAAACGCGACATATATATATATATATATATATATATATATATATATATATATATATATATATATATATATATATATATATATATATATATATATATATATATATATATATATATATATATATATATATATATATATATATATAAGAATCCACATACACCACGTAGTTTAGGAGCTTTTAATCTATGCACAGATATTTTGGAGTGTGTGGTGCCAGCTCTCTTGGACTGGTTATATATATATTATATATATTATGTATATAATTTATAGATATATATATATAATTTTATATACATATTTATATATATATTTATATATAGATATGTGTATATAAATAGATATATATAACCGAACATCTAATATATATATATATATATATATATATATATATATATATATATATATATATATATATATATATATATATATATATATATATATATATTATATATATATATATATATATATATATATATATATATATATATATATATATATATATATATATATATATATATATATATATATATATATATATGTTCGGTTATAAACGCATATTTGAACCGTTCGAATGGTCTAAAATCTAAGCTCAGAGCGAGAAAAGTTTCCAATACTTCGACATCACACTTTTCAGGTAGTAGAGGTAGTTCTCCTCCGCCCAACAATCCTCCACAGTTCACCTACTGTCCGTCCGACATCGATGTGACGGCGTCTTCAGGTTCCACGAGAGCCACAGCGACTTGGAGTTCACCTACAGCAACTGACCCCGGGGATTCCACGCCGCAGTAAGAACACTTCGGATCCCAGTAGGCAAAGGTCCTCGGGTCCAAGACGGCCGCAGTGGACCCACGCACAGCCGTGCTCGGGCCCGCTGAGGCCGTAGTGGGCCCGAAAACTGGGCTTGTTTATATGCGGCGGGAGACTGCTAGTTGGCTTCATTGAAATTTCGGTTATCCCAGGTAAAGTTGATTGCATATTCAGCGCGCTTTAAGTTTCGTAATTCGTCGTGGACAAATCGTTGATAAAGAGGTTTGGAGTGTGAATGTAGGATTCCGCTACGTTCCGGTCAAAATTGATGTTCAGAGATCAGAATCAGAAATAGTGGTTTCTAATCCACTGTTTTCGTCGAAACGCATGCAATATTAACTCTTTCGAAACCTCTCGAATGAGTTGACCTACTTCTGACTTCGTGATTATCATCTATAATCGTTTGAGAATCTGCCTTCTGATATATATTATAGAATGCCCCTGGCTCGAGGAACCTTTAAAAAAAAAAGTTCATTTGTTCCTAATGCAATAACCTTGCTGAACTCCGGCATATAACTGTTGGGCCATATGACCAGTAATTTTTTTTTTTAGCATGGTAACTCTGCATAGTAACTTTTCACCGCAGTGTGTATGTGACATAATTGTCCATCGATGACAGTGTATGCGTGAGTGTGTCTGTATGTGCGTTCGAGCGCATGCGCGTGTGAACATATACAAGTTTATCATATTTGTATGTATGTTTATTATTCTCATATGTTCTTATGCGTGTTTTAATGCCGAAGCCGAAGAAAATTTTCCGTCCCATGGACAATAGTGTGAATTGTAATTGTAATTAACACGTTCGAGACGATCGAACAACTTACGGTTAAGTGACAAATAGACTGGTATCCGCAGCAGGGGCACACTGGTGACACTTGCAAATTTTTGTTCGAAGAATGCTTATTGTAGTTTAACGCCGAGCATGCGACTAAGGCCATCTCACGGCGGTCGAAGAAAGCATCAAGAACAGTATGACTGACCACTTCAATGCGCGAAACATTGAGCACCACCCAACTGCAAGAGGTATAGATCCCCATAAGCCCCCCCCCCAGTTGCGGGGGCTCATGAGGATCTATGCCTCCTGCTGACACCAGTTTGAATCCATGTTCCTGTGGTATCTTTTTTTTTCTTTATTTATTTATTATTTATTTATTTTTTATTATTTTTTTTATTTATTTATTTTTTTTTTTTTGGGGGGGGGGGTTGGGAGGGGAGGGGGCGGCATGGGGTTGGGGGGGGGGGAGGGGGTAGGGTCTAGAGTTAACGAAGACTGCAAAAACACAGTCTGGCATTGAACGCGACAAGTACCCAATTTTGTTTAAAGGTTATATCCATTTCCCAAATAGATTATTATTGCTACATAAACTGTTATCAGGCCTTGCGTTTTCCTTCTTCCAATGCTTGATTTTATTTATTATCCGCAAAGACAAGAAGTATTTTCTTTCAATATATTATCGGATGACATAAATTTGTAGTTTTTAATTTCTCACAAAATACCACATTTTTTCTTCTTTTTTGTATTTTTTTAAATTTATTTATTTATTTATTTATTTATTCATTTATTTATTTTTTTTTTTTTTGGGGGGGGGGTGGGGGGTGGGGGGGGGGAGATAGTATAAAAGGCGAGATCGAAACTCAGTTTTGTATCTTCCCATTGATTGCTATTTTGTTCTTTCAACATCCAGGTTGAGGCAGGAGAGGGGGCCATCCTCTGGCAGTACTTTTGACGAAGGAAATACCTTCATCAGCTATAAGGCGTGGGACAACCGAGGGCTCAGCGCTTACTGCTATTTCACAGTTCGTGTAAGAGGTAAATGACATAAAAATACCTGTTGCTGTATGCTTATCGTAGATTGCAGAATCATTGCAGACTATACTTGTTAGTAATTAGAAATCGTACTTGATTAAGTTTTACTAAATTATTATTATTAATTGTGTTCGTGTGTGTGTGTGTGTGTGTGTGTGTGTGTGTGTGTGTGTGTGTGTGTGTGTGTGTGTGTGTGCGCGCGCGCGCTTTAAGAGAGAGAGAGAGAGAGAGAGAGAGAGAGAGAGAGAGAGAGAGAGAGAGAGAGAGAGAGAGAGAGAGAGAGAGAGAGAGAGTGAGAGAGAGAGAATCAGTGAATCAATAAATCAACGAATCAATGAATCTTTATTTTTCAACGGTAAAGATATTAACAATGCCAGAGGCCAAACCATTTTCAAATCTGCCGTTAAGATATTAACAATGCCAGAGGCAATGCTCTTTTTTTCAAATATGAGAGAGAGAGAGAGAGAGAGAGAGAGAGAGAGAGAGAGAGAGAGAGAGAGAGAGAGAGAGAGAGAGAGAGAGAGAGAGAGAGAGAGAGAGAGAGAGAGAGAGAGAGAGAGAGAGAGAGTAAAGGGGATTGGGATGGACAGAGCTGAAGAGTAGTGCCACTTTTGATTTTTTATGCTCGATCCATCTCCTGTTGTAGAATGCAAGGGCTGATCCGTTACCAAGTCGCAAGAATACCCACAACCAACGAGAGCGAAATCACGTCGGATAGCCAGCGTGTACCATGAGCATAGACAACACTCTAAACATCTCCAAGAGGCATAGATCCTCGTGAGCCCTCCGGGCTCATGAGGATCTATGTCTCTTGGAGATGTTTTTAGTGTTGTCTACGCTCATGGTACAAGCTGGATTTCGTTCGTTTCAAACGTATATGCCATCGTGGGCCCAAAGACGCTATGGTGACAATGAGTGCGTGTTTTGATTTTCAGTGTTGACGTGCTCCTCTCCTACATATTTACTTCACGGAAGACAGACATGCTCTCGAGAAAGGAATAACATCGATGGCACTGTATGCACACACTCCTGTGATCTGGGCTACGAACTTAGTGGCTCCCCTACCGTCCAGTGTCAGAGAACGTGGTTTATGGGTATTTCTTGGAGCACAGCGTTTCCCACTTGCCAACGTAAGTCATCAAGAGAGAGAGGAAATGTCATTTGATGACAAATTAACAGCTCGTTAAGCTAGGTCAAAAGAAGCCCCCCCCCTCCCCCCCCCCCCCCCTCCCCCCCCCCCCCTCCCCCCCCCCAAAAAAAAAAAAAAAACTCCGAACATCGACCTAACGTTGGGGAAAAATCCCCCCAAAACAAGAAAATTGATCCAAAAAAGAAAATTCAACTTAATGGGTGATAGGTATGGCTGCAGGCTGCTAACTACCGACAGGTATGACTTACACTGCTGGTGAACAACTCGCCCAGTCAACAAAAGGATCCTAGTGAGCCAATATGAAAGGAGCAGTCAGATCATGCCTTTTGAATATGAAAGCACGGCCTGGGTATTCACGTCACAAGTCGTTTGAAAGAACACGCTGTTGAAAGGCTTATTGAATTGCAAACCCGAGAGCGAATCTCCCACACAAGAATCTTGCTCCCAAACAAGTCTGAACCGGTGTTTATGTTTATATGTATTAAATGTTTATATGTCTTGTCATAAATCCTCATGTGCCCCAGCCACTGCGGGGACTCATAAGAGTTTATGTCTCTCGCAGCTGGATAGTATTCACCTTGCCCCGGTATCTAAGGTGTTGAGCCCTTTGGTGCCACTGATAATAAATTTCACGTGTGAAACCACTACATTCTGACCGACATTCGCGTGACGAACAAAAACTGAATGGATCCAACATAGATATAAAGAACATTGGACAAGCAAGAGACATAAATCCTCATGAGCCCCCGCTCCTTCGAGGGCTCATGAGGGTCTATGTCTCTTACAGCCAGGTACGTTAGCTTTGCCCCCGACGAAAGACGAACACACGCTTTCAAATGAAGGTATCAAAACAATTAGACTACTTACAAAATAGTCACTTATTGAGTGAAAAATGCGTAATGAGGAGTTTGTATGGAAAGCATTGTACAACAAGCTTTTCTTTGAACTCAACGTCGGTCAGAAATTCTGCCGTGTACATGGCATTCATGAAACTGCTTTATCGTGGTTTAGATCATATCTGACTGACAGAACTCAGTGCATAGTTGTTAATGATAAACTATCCAGCCCATCCACCGTGCGCTTTGGCGTCCCACAAGGTTCCGTTCTTGGACCAGTCCTCTTTACCCTGTATGTTCAGCCACTGGCCAGTGTCTTTAACCGTTTCTCTATATCACATCATGCATTTGCAGATGATACTCAACTCCATGACTCATGTTCACCTGATCAGATTATGGACACAATCGAGATCCCTCAGGAGTGCGTCTTGGATACTAAGATGTGGATGACTTCAAACAAATTACAGTTGAATGACGGAAAAACTGAGGCCATGATAATTGCTTCCCCGAGGTTGACGAAGACGCTGACACTCCCCCCGTCATTACAAATCTGTGGTGCCACTGTCCCCTTCTCCCCCCATGTAAAAAATCTGGGTGTCACACTTGATAGTAGCCTGTCCATGCGCCTTCATGTGAACAACGTTTGCAGATCCGCCTATACTGAACTGCGACGTATTGCTTCAGTCCGCCACTATCTGACACCTGAAGCAACTAAAGTACTTGTCTGCGCTTTTGTTTTGTCTAAATTAGACTATTGCAATGCTCTTTTGGCTGGCTGTTCCCAGTGTCTGATTGGCAAACTCCAGAAAATTCAAACCTCAGCTGCTAGGTTGATTCTTAGAGTCCCTAGATCAGATCATATCACACCCCATCTGTCTGCCCTACACTGGTTACCTGTAACGGCTAGGATTCAGTACAAAATTTCATGCATGACTCACAGTTGTATTACCTGTTCCTGCCCACACTACCTTGCCTCTCTTCACCAGCTGTATACGCCCTTGAGACAGAATTTGCGCTCTGCTGCCGACTCTCGAGTTTTACGTATCCCTCTTGTCAAAACAAAGTCGTTTGGTGGGAGGTCATTCAGATACCAGAGCCCAGTTGTTTGGAATGATCTCCCACGCGAACTGAGATACGTGGATTCGAGAGAGGCGAATCGTGCCCTAAAGACCCATATGTTTTCTGTCAGCTACAAATGATTTTGTCACACACCTGTCATGTTAAAGTCATCTCTATCTATTTATAGAAGTAGTGTGTGTGTGGGTGTGTGTGTGAATGCCAGTATGAGTCCATGAGCGTAGCACTTTTGAATGGTGACTTCATAGCTTGTTTACAGAGTGCGTTGTATTTTGTTTTTGTACTTTTTGTTAATTCCATTTTTGTAATTAGTTATTTTTTGTACATTAGTTTTTGTTAAGCGCCTAGAGCTCTAATCTGAGGTTAGGCGCTATACAAGTACTCATTATTATTATTATTATTAAAAGCAGGTGTGTCCATTTTTGTATACAAATTTAAAACTCGCTGGACACACCAATTAACGACAGAAGGTATGTGAAATATTTCGCAAATCAAAGAATTAACGTTATACGTGTTGCGTTCCACAAGATTGTGACCAATGTGTCCAGTTATACTAGCTGCACATTGAGTGCTGACCTAGCGCCGTAATGTACCAAGTCAATGAGCAACACAACTTATGTGCAGCAATATCCTGCAGTTCGCCTGGCAGCGTGGCAGGGGGTCGCATCGAGTGTCCCAGCGGTCACCGGTACTCCGAGCTCTGCTCCGTCATCTGTAGTCCTGGCTACAGACACACTGGGTCCACCTACATCAGCTGTACGGCAGCAAGAACCTGGACCAGAGCCGACCCGTGCATAGGTTAGTTCAACCTTAACCCTCTCGCAAATTATTAATAAGCAAAGGTACGCTGGCCGATGTCGGCCGCATTCGGCCGACGCACAGTTGTGCGCGGGTCAACTGCGGCCGACGTCGGCCCTCGGAATTTTTGTTCTCTGGGTTGCTCACTTCAAAAAAATCTTGAAAACAGCATAATTATGTTAACACTTTTATAGCTGGAACACAATAAGCAACGCCCAAATGCACGAGGCTAACAGATCCCCATGCGCTCATAACCTGGTGCATAAAAAGCCGGATGGATAAACTCTCGTTCTGGCTAAAATTCTAACAGTATACCCCAGGCCAGGCACGGTAGGGAATTTGCAATTGTTTCAGAATACCATTTCTGGTTGCTAGCAATATAAATCTAGAAGCAGCATTGATTATTAAAACCCATTAAAACAAAAGATTTACAGTTAATTGTTTCTCTTATTTAGGTGGAGGGTGGCACCATGCGTATTTTTTTGGGTACTGATTGTAGTCCATTATTAAAATTGAAGGTAGACGTTTACCCTTCAACTGCAGAAGGTCACCCGCTCTACTCCTCAAGTTAAACAAGATTGAATATTCAAGAACTAAATACTTCGCTGCCAGGGAAAGCATAATGTGCTTTTGGAATGAATGTAATTTCAGGGTCAAAGATAACCATCAATCAAACGAACATGTATACATAGTGGTCTCAGCATGAGGTATTATAAGTTACTGGTAGCAAGGGTTTGCTACACGGACAAAGGTCGAAAGCCTGAGGGGTACAATGGTTCCTTTCAACTCCCGAAGTCCTACAAGGGTCCGTGCAACCAGCCCCTGCTCCCAATAACCTATTTGTTTTCATTCCTCCACTATTTTCGTAAAAGAAATCAAGAAGAAATCTTCCGACCAGGATCGCGCAGACGTGACTGACGTAAAAGGAATATTATATTTATACACAATAGACTTACGTCGTAATTTTTAAATCTTTCGTCTACAGTAGTGTGCCTGTTGTTTCGAACAACACTAAGTAACTTTGTACTTTACAACGTTTGGTGATCTTGTATAGAACAAAAGTGGCATCCAAGACACGTCAGAAAGAGGGCTACAAAAAGTCCGCCATTAGTCGCTACAAGGGTTTTTGTAGCTCGGTCGTGTGGTACAGTTTGCTCTAAAGAGATTAGTCGTTCGACGTAGGGATGAAAACAAAATATCCTTATCCACATGGCACCTCTTGCAGCTAGCTGATGTTCAATTTTATTTAATCGAATTAGAAGGGTTCATACTCAGTAGCAAAATGTCTTCGGGCGTGCGCAAGCCCAGTGCGGCCATCGTGGGCCCGAGGACTTTTGCTTAGTGTGATGTGCGTTTAAAAAAATAATCTCTTCAGATGTGGAACCTCCCAAGTTTCCAAACGGCTGTCCAGCTAGACAGGACGTCTACACTGGTCCTAATGAGGCGCCCGTAGCCTTGACCTGGAGTGATCCCGTTACCGCCGACAACAGCGGCGAGGTCGCGACCTTGACAAGTGACATTGCAAAGGGATCGCTTGCGGGGCCCGGGTTGAAGGTAGTCACGCTAACTGCCAAGGACACGGCCGGTAACACCGCCTCTTGCTGGTTTCTCATAGCCGTAAAAGGTAATGATAATCAGAAATGTCCTGCTCAGTCGCCACCCCCATCCCCCCTCTCCACCCCCCCCCCCCCGCTCTCCGTACCGTTTGTGCATGTACTCCCCAGATAAACCCACTGGGGACTACACTAAATGCACCCTTCTATCTATCTCCTTCATTGACACTGATCGTACATTGAACGTCGGAAATGTCTATCTAAACGAATGAGTTCCAGCCTGTTCCGTGAACGATGGATGCGAAATAGTTTCAGCAAGAGGCATATATCCTCATGAGCCCCCGCAGTTGCGGGGGCTCATGAGGATATATACCTCTTGCAGTAGTGTGGTGGCCTTTTTATTCTAAGCAGTGAAGGTGTTACACGTGATGCGAAGCATATATCTTATTGAACAGAAAATATATCTGGCGTACAAACCGAGTGGGTCTCTCTCAAGTAAAAAATCCAGCAAACAGTACGGGGAGAGTCGTTCTGCGTTTTTCGTTTGAGTAGAAGTGTACGAGTAGTGTCATCCCTAAGTGGTGAGTGCACCCTGCAAACTGAGTGTTTGGACCTTAGGGCCGAAGTACGTATAATATCTGATCAAAGGCCATGGCACGCGTATTTTGGGCCTCTATCAAATATATTAGTATATAGTACAGTTGCATCAGGAGACTTGTCTTTGTCTTGATCTAGGTATTGCAGTCGACTTCGCTTATCACAAGATCGTGTATAACAAAAGCCGGAAATAACAACACTTTTTCAAAGGTCCCTATCACACATTTCCTATATGTAAATGACTTCGTTTATAACAAACGTCGCTTATAACCGAACAGAATGTTTGGGTCCCCTGGTGTTTTGCTACATTTGAAGTTTACTGTACGTTACTTGATTAACGCCTTGACTGCCGAAAAAGAGTGAACACCACCCAACCGCAAGAGGCATAGATCCTCATGAGCCCCCGCAATTGCGGGGGCTCATGAGGATCTATGCCTCTTGCTAAGATCAATGTGTACCCATGTTCCTTGGACGACTGTGGCTTTTGGTCGTTGAATAAACAAAGATTTCAGATTGAAGCGAGATGTGCGCCCATTGGCAAGGAGGGGGTTAATGTGCATTTGACTGAATTGGAATTGAGGTAATTTCCACAAAACGGACCAGAGTTTTCAGGATTTTATTGATTCTAAAATCTGATTCAGTCGTTGGTAGTTTCATATGATTCCATGTTGTTTTCTATTTGATCTCTTTCTTGAGGATGTATTTTAAATCTGTAAACATAATGCCTGCGTATTCAGCCAGTTCGATTTGTTCGTTGAGTGCCAGTTTCTCTTTTTTGTGTGGATACAATCTACTGACCGAGAGAGTAGTAAAATACAGTATTCATATTCGTATCGAGTTCGTATTACAAAATTTTCTGCCATTCTTCAATTTCCCCCAACTTTTCACCGCAGCCCATGTTTTAACCCAATACTTTGACCAGTTTAGTTTTAGAGTGGTGCCAAAATAGCTTGGCGCCTCATGCGCCAAGCTATTCTGGCACCAAGCTGGAACTGAATTGATTGATTTATCTCCTAACCCATAATGTAGCCTTTATATGCTTTATAAGCAATTTTGTTTTAAAATCAACCTCAGGATGTAATGAATTAACATCGAATATTACTTTCCTATGCATAGCAAAAGAATGCCCGACGCTTTTTGCGCCCGATCACGGAAAAGTGACTTGTTCTCATCGGCATGTTGAGGGGTCAAAGTGCAATGTGACGTGCGCCATTGGCTACAGACCACAAGGAAATGCAACATTGTCTTGTCTGGCATCGGAGACCTGGGACGCTTCTTTGCCACAGTGTCAAGGTAACCGCTGAGTGTGCTTTCGGAAATCTGAAGTATAGGTCAACATTGCACGCATTTCGACAAAAACAGCAAATTAACCCGTTCGCTGCCGAAAACAATTGAACGATCACCCATCTGCAAGAGGTATAGATCCTCATGAGCCCCCACAGTTGCTGAGACTAATTTGTATGCACTTTTCTTGGACGGTGTTGGCTTTTGGTCTCTGAAAGGACAAAAATTTAAGAAACAAAAATGTTCGTAATGCGGCCGGGGGGGGGGGGGATAGTGGTGGGTGGGGGAGGAGGGAGGGTGAGGGGGTAATAAATCAAAGTGATACACGTAATCACAAATGTAAATAAACACTGTGAATTTCAATACTGCATTGTTTTGTCGATAGCCGTGGTATGTGCCGGAACACCCAACGTTGACCACGGCGGCTTTGAGTGCCCGAGGGGCCGACAGTTCCCAGAAAGTTGCATTATGGTCTGTGACTCTGGCTTTGTTGTTCGACCTCCCTACAGCATCCAGTGCCTGGCCAACGCTACCTGGACTCAGCCTGGTGAATGCAAAGGTACTGGTTAATTTTACGATGTATTATGAAAGACGAGGCGACTGACACTGCTGAGGCTATTTATTTTCACTGCAGCCCGTTCCTTTTGGTGACTGCACATGAAAGAAGTATAATCAAACGTATGAACACATTTTTAAGTCATGTAATTTCTTTGTAAAACATATAATTTTAGGCAACATCTCAACCATTGCTCTATTAAGTTTCATTTTCGCACACGCTCATGCAATATTGATATAGTTTTGAAATATTATATTTGTGTTATACGATCGTGTAGTTTATCAAGGACAGTTACAACACAATGTATTAATATTTGGGGTATTCTCTTTTAAAATATACAAACAAACAAGTATAGCGACCAGTCGCTACTTATCTCAACAGGGAAGAAGGAATGTGGCAACTTGGAGAATGTTAGGTTTGGATTAACCCTGTAGTTGAACGACAGTGTGTGCGTTAAAACGCATTGTTAAACAAAGGGCATACCTGTGCACACTGTGTTAAACTGTACGTTTTTTTTAATACACATCTTCGTTCCGCAAAGTCAGTAGCGATGATGACTTATTTTGATTTCATTTTAATATTTCCATATCTGAAGACCACCACAGTGAGAATCAGCTAGTACTGAGGTTACATTTATGCCGATCGGCTTTCAACGAACGAGAGCAAAATCACAGCGGATGACCAGTTTCTGCCGCAAACATAGACAACACTCCAAACATTTCCAAGAGGCATAGATCCTCATGAGCCCGGAGGGCTCATGATGATCTATGCTTCTTGGAGATGTTTGGAGTGGTTCTATGTTTATTGTGCAAGTTGGTTATCATCAATAACATCTGTCTCGTTCGTTGTTGGGAGTCGCCCGGCTGAAACGAAACCTCACCAGTATTTGTTGTTTGCACGGCGTTGAACCCAAATAAGTGATACTGATGTCATAAGTCTGCCTGTTGTACCAGACATCGAGCCCCCGGTGTTCCCTAATGGTTGTCCCGCAAACATCGCTACCTACGCAGCGCGCCTGGGTGAATCTACCCGCATCTCGTGGAATCCCCCTTTGGTCAGCGACAACTCTGCACAGACAATACAGCTGACTAGTGACGTCCCCTCCAACTCCTCGTTCCAGCCTGGCGAAACCCGGGTGACGTACACAGCCGCTGACGTAACTGGTAACAAAAGGACCTGCGAATTCAAGGTCACCATTAACAGTAAGTTAATTAATTATTTTGATCAAGAACAATAAATACAATGAAATAAACTCAGATTTAAAAAAAAAATATTAAAGGAAATGTAATAAAAAATAAAGTAAATCGATACGAGTTAAACTACATAAAGCATAACATTTTTTTTTAATTGAATTAGTAGTCGTATGAAGAGTTTCAAGTCATACAATCCATAAGTCTGTTATACTAATAGACTTATGTAAAATCAAATTAGGATTTGTGTAATTTTCATTTTCATTTTATAATTTATTTTCCTCTCTGCTTCCATCACAACGTTCTCTATATATATTTCTAACTGTAACTACCACAACTGACCTTTATGTACTACCACTACATTTTACTACTTTTCGGTTTTATACATCGATCGTTAAACCCTTGACTGTTGCTGACGACGCCCCTCATGAATACGCGTCTTTTCCGCCTAGCGGTATCGTCAGTAGGCTAAAAATATTTAGTCAATTAAGTTAGTTAGTTAGTTTTTTACTTACTTACTTACTTACTTACTTACTTACTTACTTACTTACTTACTTACTCAGTGAATGACGCTCAGCAGGCGACCAAGGTCAGGTTAACGTTTTGACAATTGAATAATGAAAGCAAAACATACCAGAAATGGTGGTCGTTCAATCAGTCAGTCCTTCACCCCCCCCCCCCACCCCCACCCCCACCCCCACCCCCACCCTAGCTGTTCATAAGAATATTTTGGCTCGATCCTTCCAAAATGCCGGGTCTTGAACTCAGATAAAATCCAGACCAAAACATTGAATGCAAAGAGTGTATGATGATCCAACGAAGAAAGAACCACGCTTATAAAAGGCAATTGCAGCACAGTTTATTAATATTTCAAGTTAACCCCTTTTCTTTCAGAACCGACGTACACACAATTAAGGCACTGTGTCTCGTCATGATTAGAAGAATCAGCTGTATTTTTTAAGCGTTTTTTCTCGTTTCTTTGGGATACTTTTTTTTAACCCGGACGGGCTCAAAATGATGTCTGTGTGTTTATCTCATTCTGCCCGCGAGACACCACAGCAAGATATGGCTCGACCACAACGAGTAGTGCACCTCTTCTTGAGACACGCATATATGGGGGCAAGAACGTTATGTTTAACCCTTTCAGCGACGGTAGCGGTTTTAGTCGCGATGATTTATGCAGGAATCATCGCGACCGATACCGCTACCGAGACCCAAAGGGTAAAAGCGTTTGATATTTCCAGCCCTTCGGTGTTCGGCCCCCGACTTTGAGCCCGCCAACAGAACCAAGACCCTGATGATCTACACCTGCCCTTCAGGGCTCGTTCACGGAGCAACGTGCACGCTGGCCTGTCTGCAAGGTTACCCGCTGGTTGGCCCGGACAACATCACGTGCGAGAGAGACGACACAACATACCCACCTACAATGTACTGGAAGTGGCCAGGTCTCAGCACAAACAAGCCAAAGTGTGAAGGTATGATAATGTATGTTTCTCAATTGTATTTGCATACATGTTGAAGTATAGTTCACGTTTACGTTTGTGGTTTTGTTTGTGTTTCGTTTGTAGGGCAGAGGGGGGGGGAAGTGGGGGGGGGGGGTTTCCGGCTCCGACACTGTTGACCCCAGTAGGAAAACGTCTTCGGGCCCACGACGGCCGCAGTGGGCCCGCGCACAGCCGTGCGCGGGCCCACTGGGGTCGTCGTGGGCCGAGGACCATTGCTTTTCCTAAAATGTCTGACGCTTTGTCTTTTTCCTCCTACAGATAATGTGTGTCCGAAGCTTGCTGCACCGCAGAACGGCGCACTGGCGTGTCACCTGGGGAACTTTGGCTGGGACTGTCTGATGTCCTGTCTGGACGGATGGGACGTCCCCGCAGCCTCCACCAGTGAGCACTACTACTGCACCAACAGCAACGGCTACTGGATACCCAGCACCGTGCCTGGGTGTGTCTGTAAGTTGTCGGATGGCGTTTTTTATTTAAAATTATTGACCCCTCCCGTGACGCCAAAAAATAATGAATGCTGCCGAAAAAAAGTTAAACTCCAACCAACTACATGAGGTATAGATCCTCATGAGCCCCCGCAGTTGCGGGGGCTCATGAAGATTTATGCCTCTTGCTGACACAAGTTTGTATCCATGTTTCAAAGACGACCCGGTCTCTTTGATTTTTTTGTACACAGTCCGCGTTAAGTTGCAATAAAGGCCTTGAGACATTCACCCCTCCCCCGTTACAGCAGAAGATCCGCAAAACATGACCGCTCGAGAGAGGCATATTCAGGTCTCCACACGCCAAGACAAACAGACACTACCTTTGAACTGTCAAGTGTGATCGATATTTTTTCTACTGGTACGTAGTTGTTTGAAGATTTCTGACCTAGGCCTTATGCGTTTTTTTTTTTTTTTTTTTTTTTTTTTTGCTTGTAGATCCGGTGGATCCCTATACATTTTTGACTAAAGGATTGAAAAAAAAAACAGACCATTTTTGGGGTCAGAACTAAAGTACTGAGTATGGTTGATCACGATGGTTGGAATGCGCCTAGCTATAAATCACGAATGGTAAAATAGACATCACGCCTTAATCGGTGAAAGCGCTAACTGGTATACAAAAAGAAGAACAACATCAAAAACACAGTCCAGTTACAATATCAACAACAAAGATGGAAGATTCAAATATTTTATTTATTATGGAAATGATTGTCTTATTCTATACCTGCGTATTTCTCTGTGGGCTGGCGATTGGGTGCCTGATAGGCGGGGGCAGGGGATCTAACTGTTGTCTGTCCAGCGCTGTGATTCCCCTTGGTTTGAGTACTGACAATTCTGCCAGCGCTAGCCTCACCTATCTGGTTTGTGAGTATTTTATTTCCTGTATATCGAGGTATAGAGGAAATATATCGATACAAGTTTTATGCATATTCGCAGATTCACAAGGACACAAACATTCATTGTCAAATGGTCGAAGCTAATCAGAAAGAGAACAAGAACAACAGAAACAACATCAGCAGCAACATAAAAATTACAATAACGACAGTTACAACGACAATAGCCTACATGTTGTGCTACTTTCAGATAAACTTCGCCCCATTGATAGAAGGCTGATGGCTGACGTGTTTTACTTTGCCGGCTCGTGCAACGCGTCCCTGGACGAACTGCGGTCTAACTTCATTACCCGTATGAACAGTTCCATCTGGCGGGATGCCTGTGTCGGCACCTGCTTTGTCGAAAACGTACAGGTATGGTCTTAGTAACTGCACGCATTTTAACCCTTTGAATGCCTGGGGACGCAGATTGTGTTTCTGCAGTCTTTGTTAATTCAACACCAAAATGTCCTAGCTTTCCCACGAACAAGGATTCAAAGTGGTGTCAGCAAGAGGCATAGATCCTCATGAGCCCGGCAACTGCGGGGCTCATGAGGATCTATGCTTCTTGCGGTTGAGTGGCATTATGATTTCCTCGGCACTGAACGGGTTAAGCGCTGTTTTAATGTGACACGTGTCTTGAAATTTAAAGTAGGTCAAATAGCACGTGTTTCGACTACCGGTGAACTACAAGCCCGGACAAGCATGCTATATCGATTGTTGATTTTCCCGTGAGAGACCAACAATTAACCCACATTAGATCGAGTAATGAATGAATCGTTTGTCACAGCTTTGTGTGCTAATATTTCACTTTAGACCTTAGGGCCAACGGTGGTGAAGGTTTAGCAAAATTACACACTACCGCAGATTCATGGTTCGCAAACGGTGAACGATGTAGGAGCCGCACCGCCCAGTGCAGGCAATAGACGGTAGGACCATTTTAATGACAAAAAGATTTGATTGTATTTATTTGAAACGCTCATTTTTCGCAAAAATGGACTTGCTTCACAGGGCGGCGTTAGTTAGGATGTTTGGGTGGGCAAGGTTGGGTGGTGAAAGCCTGCATGTATCTTTAAAATGCGAAACACCCGACTCAAAATGAACCCACATTTACAATGAACAACACGCTGCTGCAAGAGACATTGGGCAAGATTCATGTTATTTGGAACCAGATCTGCTGAAACGTTTGCGTCAAGTTATTTTCGAAATTCGTAATCTCTTCGTTCATAACCAAAGTGATGTACAGTAGGAGCAGTCCACTCTCCATTAACTTTTCAGCCCGACCCACGTATTTCCCAATTTCGGAGGCGTCATCTAACGACTATGCACCTGTTGCAAGAGGTAAATCGACCATGATAATTCAAGGGTAGTGCCAGATTAGCTTGGCGCCAACAGGCGCCAAGCTAATCTGGCACTACCCTTAAATTATCATGGTCGACCCATCTCCTGCTGTAGTGTCTCAGGGTTGAATGGGTTACTTTTGTTTGGCGAAAAAATACCAAGTGTTTGCGGAGTTAATATCTACGTTTACAATGTGGCAACCGTGGAGATTTACATTAGACCTTTTTTACTCGTACAAAATGTATTTCAGTTTGATCTTTGATAAATGTGTTCTCTGTTTTTCAGCATGTACAATTTAGTTCAAATCTGACAGCGATGGTGTAAGACAGAAGAATTTAAAATTATGGTTTAAAACCATTATGTAGTTTAGGAGTTGATGGAGATTTGTTACTGTCTGAGACAAACTTCGCTACTGATTTGACGTCTGCTTTGAAACCCCTGAAGACACACCTGTTTTTCCGATTTTGTTGCAAGCTAGTTAAATTTTTAATCTGCAGTTGAAACATTACCAAAATACGGTCTGTTTTAAAAGTTACAATTACTTTTTATAAAGTGTAACAAATCTCTTGTTCGCCGACTTCAGTAAAGTTTTCGTCGCCAGTATCGTTAATTGTGCCATACATCTTATGAGCTCATGAAATATGCTAAGGTTGATGAGGATCTACAAACACAACCAACTCAAAATGCTTGAGACGTACAACTCTTGCATTTTGAGTTGGTTCGTTGCGTTTGAGCAGTGAAGGTTTCCTTCTTTAATCCATCTGAACTGTGCATGCGATTTGTGACAGGTGACGTGTGGCCCAGTGTCAGGCCGACGAAGGAGGGATGTAGTATTCGCCTACTATGCAAGAAACTCCAGACTCCGGAGACAGGCCAGACAAGTCGTATTCATCACCTTTGAAATCAGCTTGGGCGTCGCATCCACAGCAACATACCAGGCTAGTCAATAAAGATGTCTCTGTAACTTCATCATCCCTTCGACTGCCGATTTTTTCAAGAATTCACCTGCAAGAGGCATAGACCCTCATGAGCCCCCGCATTCGCGGGGGCTCATGAGAGTCTATGCCTCTTGCTGAGACCAATATGTATCCATGTCCCGTGGACGGTTGTGACTTTTGGTCGTTGATTCAACACAGATTTCGGAAACGAAATGTATGTCCATTGGTAGGAAGGGGTTAACACATGCTAAGTGAGCAAATCAGATAGTTTAAACGCTTCAAAGTCTGTAATAACTCTCAAACTAATACAGATTAATCCTTAATAACATAATTGTTGTCTAATCCGTTCAGTGTCAGCTGAATTATGTCAAGTACTCAGAAACACGCATATATATATAACCTTTAATAACATTTGTTTTACTGAGTATCTAATTACTAATTGGTTAAATCAAGGCCAGAAAACCATGTGTGCCCCAGGGACATGAATTCAAAGTGGTGTCAGCAAGAGGCATAGATCCTCATGAGCCCCCACAACTGCGGGGGCACATGAGGATCTATGCTTCTTGCAGTTGGGTGGTGTTTCCATTTTCTCGGCATTTAACGGGCTAAGGCATACTGAGACACACAGAATGATGGTCCAAAATGATCTCATACGCTAAGTTTTAATTTCAGGAGGTTGACAAGATGAAAGACAATATCTCAAGAGCCCTGTTTACGGACGCAAACAACGGACACTTCAACATTGGCGACCTTCACGCGGACCAGTACAGCTTCAGTCTTCCCAAGATCGGAGCACAGTGTCCGCCTGGCTCTCTCTACATGGAACGGAACAGTAATCCCAGTCTCTCTTGCTGTAAGTTATACAGCTGTACATACGCGTTCGGGAGCACATTGTAGTATTTGTACTTAACTTTAGTGAATTTATATTCAGATATAATTCGTGTAACACTGTTAGAAATTCGAAATAGTTGTGATGATAAAGTAAAAGTAATTAGCAGCTCATTGAAACATGTATCATTAAATGTTGTGTAATTTAAATTTTTTATGCGTCTTTCTGCGTATCTGAAATAATAATAATAATAATAATAATAATAATAATAATAGTAGTAATAATAATTGTTTTTTTTTCACATGGGTTTTTCTCGTGGTAAAGCACTGCACATATTGCACGATACAGATGAGAGAGAAAGAAGGACAGACAGACAGAGACAGACGCTGTGCGCGGGCCCGCTGCAGCCGTCGTGGGTCCAAAGACGTTTTCCTACTAGGGTAGAGACACAGAGATAGCGTCAGAGAGAGTGTACCGTTTTACGGCGGGACATACATTTATTATAAAGCTTGGCGACAGGAGCACACAAACTGCAATAACGCTTTCAAAACGTTGGATTAAATATCTCGGCGTTTCTTTATCTCAGCTGGTTGTGGAGCGGGTCACTACCTGCCTGTGGGGTCCACCCAGTGTCAGCCGTGTCCCGTGGGCAGCTACACGAATCTGGACAACGCCACGACCTGCACACCCTGCCCGCCGACATGGTCCACAGCAAGCACTGGTAGCAAGAACAGCACAGAGTGTAGAGGTGAGCAGAAAAACAAACAAACATTACGTCTCAAAGCTGACACAGTTTTAAGCAAAACTTCTTAATCTTTACAATTTGATTAGCTCATATCAGCAAGCGCACAAAATAGAGCATACTATGCGATAACCTTTGTTAGTTGAAAAAAGTCTTTGTTCACCACAAAAAGAAGAACAAATCGATAGTTGGTAAGATTGTAGGTTTTGAGAAAGAAATGCCGCTTAAATCTATTAATTTGCTTTAATAACCTATATTAAAAAAGAAAAAAAAAAAAACACCCGCGTGTCTAGCCAGGGCCATCGTGCCTTTTCTTATTTCTGTCCAGTCACCTGGAACGACCTTCCAGCCCAGCCCATGTCGGACATGCCAACTCTTTCTGCTTTTCAATCCCTGCTAAAGACCTATCTGTTTTCTTATGCATACAGTTAGATGCATTTTCAGTGCGTTAGCAATCTTTAGCAGCAGCTGTTCTTGTAACGGTGTGTGTGTATGTGTGAGTGTGAGCTTCTGACGTGTCAGCGCGATAAATGTATATTATTATTATTATTATTATTATTATTATTATTATTATTATTATTATTATTATTATTATTATTATTATTATTATTATTATTATTACTATTATGTCTATGTTCTTAATAGTGCACATCACACACAACAACAATTGTACTTTTTCACGCAGGTAATTTTGCTTTAAATAAAAATAAATAGAAGAAGGAACACACTTTAGCGAATTTGAGTCCATCTTTTCGCAACTTTAATATTTCCAACAACAACAACAAAATTTGCTACAAATTTACTCAAGAAAGGATACCATTTTAATTACTATATTTCTATACTGTATCATTTTACGACCCTCCTCTTCGTCTGACAGACTAGATTTTTAGCCTTTCCGGCTTGTAAACTGCTCGGTGTTCAATCCCAATAACTAAGTGTTCTTGCACAGAGCTCTGCATCGCCGGGACCTTTTCCTACAATGGATTTTCGCCATGTCAGCCGTGTCCAGCAGGAAGTTATCAGTCACGTGATAGGGCCACTTTCTGTGACCTTTGCCCTGTTGGAACATGGACTATATCCGCGAGAGCAACCGCTTTCGCACTATGCAGACGTGAGTCATGTTTCGCCTGTCCGTTCGTTTAACCGGTGTAGCCTCGACACACCGGCAAGCTATTCTGGCACCCCTTTGAACTGTCATAGTCGGTAGTATCATTAACTGTAATGCAGTCTTAGAAGAAATTGGAGATGTCCGATCTACTGTCTCTGTGCTTTAAGCCCTGAAATAAATAACTACGGTTGAATAAAGGAGTTTTGTTGCAAATGTATTTTACAAGCTGTGTGTTTAAGTGAAAAGACTTTAATGGCATGTGTAATAAATTATTAACATCTATGATACTGTGTGGTTCACGTACTGCCGATTTTGACTTCCTGCTGATATGCGCATTAACTGGACACCTAGAAAATAAAAGCGAACGAACGAACACATAAACACACAGTTTATCTCTATTATTGATACGGACATTTAAGCCGTATCTTTCCGGCCCTTTAAAACCTGATTAGACTGAAATCAAAACCAAACGAGTAGCTATCATTACAAACGAAAGGGACGAATGCACTCTTATTTAACTGCCCTTCCCATTCCCAGTAATGTTTTTTTTTTTTTTTTGGCAACTTTGTTCTTTTATATTGTTGAAGCCGCTGATGTTTCCTTGAACAACGCCAGCCTGACTGTGTCCGCGAAGGAAGGCCAGAACAGCTCCGGTCTGAGCATCTCAGTCTGGGTCAAACCGCTCCAGGCAGCAAACATAAACGTCTCTTTTACGAGGTTCGTTTCGTATGTTGTATTTAACTTTTCGGTGTTTTGTTACACGATAAATGATTTAAAGCGGGCTGTGCAATTCTACTTACGGATAAATCATGGAATATTTAATGTACGATCTAGCACTGACCCTCTCTCTCACACACACACTACTCTAAATAAATAAATAAACAACAACATAAATAAATAAATAAATAAATAAATAAATAAATAAATAAATAAATAAATAAATAAATAAATAAATAAATAAATAAAATACAAGAATGCATTGTCACACTAACTGTTACTTCTTCACGGGTTTGAACTTAACAAAAACACAAAAATAGTCTTGGCACAGAAATAGATAAGTCTGATTTTCCTCTGATCTTATATATTTGCAGCACGTCAAAACTGTTGTCACCACCACCGGGCAAATGGTCACAGGTTTTGGCCACTGCTGATCCGAGACTGGGCATTGTGACTCTCTACTTTCAGAACTCATCTGTGGCCAACATTTATCATAGTGCTGGGCAGACAGTTCTCAATATGTCATCAATTTCATTCCGCCTGCAAGTTTCCCAGGGAACAGGTAACAAAAGGTCTTTGGGCCGACGGCGGCCGCAGTTTGCCCGCGCACTGATAATATCAACTTCAGGAAAATTCAACAGAAGCAGTTCCCTATCACGTACTGATCGTATTCGAAACTGCGAAGAAATAAAAATATATATACATAAAAATTAAGGGGGTTACGCAACAAAATAACTATATACACACTTTGACTGAAAATGTGTAAAATTAAATATATATATGAGAAGAAATTCCAGGCGAATGCAGTTCGCAGGTTGTTGACTGATAGTCGAAAATATTGAGAATTACGTCCCCTGAGTCTCTATGTCACAAGTAAAGTACGGGGTCCTTTCAAGGGAATACTTCACGCTTATGCTTTTTACGAGTTCGGCTTTGCCAGTGGTCCTTGTCGCCTCGAGGGTCCAGTCACGGGTGTCAAGGTCGGAGGTAAGAGTCTCGGGCTGAAACCCTCTACTCTTACCTCCGACATTGACTGGCAAAGCCTAGCTCGTACTACAACTAATCGTGTCGCATTGTGTATCAAAGAACACTGTTTCTTTCTTTTGTTCGCAATAAATGTTGACTTTTAAAAGTCAAGAAAAGAAATAAACACTATACACTATATGAGTGAGTACTGTTCATTCGCTGTGTAGGCTTGAATGAATGGGCTCTCCAGTTTTTGCTTATTTTGATAGGTTGTTCTTCATGTGATGGATTTAAGTTTTGCATAGACTTCTTCATCATGAATCCATGGTCATTTTGGTGTAACTTTTATTTACATCTTCCTTTAGAGATAAGAGCAGCTGGACTTGCCCTTTTCTGAAAGCTGTGCTGATATTGACAGTTTTGCAGTATACTGTGCAACCATGTTTGCTGCCTGAGTTTTCACTCAGTCCCAGTGTGTGTAGAGGCTTGGCCTTTTCCACTGCACAGAGGCCTACACGTGTGTTGTGCTACGACAGACAGAAAATGCTAGAGTGGAGAGGTACTGGGGCCCCTTCCCCAGACGTGTGTGCACACCTGAGGGCCCTTGATCTTCACATCCTTCCTTTTGAGCTTCACTGTGTAAACAGACCCAAGAGGAAGCGGCCTTTCGATAAGGACGGCGCAGGCAGAGGCGTCCCATACCTGTCACCATTACCCCTCAAGTTTCAAGTGCCTTCCTATCCCCCAGGGCTGGGTATTCTCCCACACACATGCGTGTGTCATCCCCAGGCTGCACCCCAGTGCTTCGCCTGCCTCGCTCGACAGTTTCACTCCTGTTACAGAGGAAAGTGTGACAAAGCTTGTCGTCCTTTCCAGCAAAATCGTGTTCTCTTGATCCCATGCCCACAAATCAACTGAAGTCATGTTCTGATGAAATGATGTCATCACCAGGATTACCAACACATCTCTGATGTCAGGGTCCGTCCCTCAGCAATTTAAACAGGCTGTAGTGATCCCGCTGTTGTAAAAAGCTGGACTAGATGCGAAAATACTCCAACAATTACAGACCGGTATATAACCTACCTTTTCCTTCCAATGTTCTGGAGAAAGTTGTTCTCAGTCAATTGGTTGATCATCTGAGTAGACATGGCCTGTTAGAATTATATCAGTCTGCTTACCGCAAGAATCACAGCACAGAAACTGCTTTGCTAACATCACAGCCTGCTTACTCATGTTTATGTCGGACATGTGTCTGTGCTGTCACTTTTAGACTTTTCAGCAGCTTTTGACACCTTAGATCACCTTTGATAGTTTGTATTTTTCCTTTGGCATTTCAGGTGTTGCACTTGCATGGCTTAAGTCCTACCTTGAGGTTTGTAAGCTTCAATGGTGCTCTTTCTCAGCCGATACAGCTGAAGTTTGGTGTACCGCAGGGATCGGTTCTGGGTCCACTGCTTTACTCACTATATACCGAACCTGTGTGTCATATCATCAGAAAACATAATTCTGAGTTCCACAAATACGCTGATAACACGCAACGTCTTACGGCAGATCACTCTCAGAACTTTCAAACTGTTGTCTGTAGCATGGAAAACTGCATTATTGAAGTTAAAGATTGGATGACTTCTAACAAGCTCAAATTGAATGATGACAAAACCGAAAGCATGGTTACGGGTACTCGTGCTCGTACTTCTGTCTCTTGTATTGATCACTTAACTATAGGCGGCCATGGAATTCCTTTTAAAGCAGAGCTAAAGAATCTTGGCGTTTACCTCGACTCTAGCTTTTCTTTGGAGAGGCAGGTTAGCCACATTAGTCGCACTGCCTACTTAGAACTACGGAGACTCAGCATCATAAGACCCTTTGTGACAGAAAGGACCATTGCACAGATTGTCTGTTCCCGCATCCTTTCTCGTCTTGACTATTACAACTCGCTTCTTGCAGGCATCACATCCGATCAACTATGTCGCATTCAGCGCATTGAAAACAACGCAGCCAGATTAATCCTTCGCAAGAAACGCCCCGATCATGTTACCCCTCAGTTGAAACAACACCACTGGCTTCCTGTCAAACAGAGAATTGAATATAAACTGGCTACCCTGGCATACAAGCACTTTGACAACACACTCCCCCTGTAATCTCCTCCAGTCTCTGCTCTCATAACCCTTCCCTAGCCTACGTTCTTGTTCCCAGAAATTACTGGTCCAACCGAGAATTAACTTAAAGATTGCAGGTGCTCGTTCTTTTCAGTACTAGGTTCCTCATGTGTAGAACTCCATACCTCCCCATGTCCGTCAATCCCCGACACTCTCAGTCTTCAAAACCAACATGAAAACGTATCTTTTTAATTTGGGATAATTATCAGTGTTAATTTTCCTTTGCTTCCCATCATGTGATTTTTGGATGGTGTTACTGTAAATAGAATTTGTTCATTGTGTGAAAGACTGTGGTTAGTATGCCTGAAATGTTTTTGTTGCTGTTGTGATTTGTAGTTTATTGTGTGTGTTTATAATTTCATTTGTAAAGCATTCCGAGCCTGCGTACGTGGGGAAGGACGCTATAGAAAAGCCCTGCATTATTATTATTACATTGCACTATACATTGCACTATTCATACTATGCACTAAGCGTGAAAACGCGATTTTGTACCCCAGCCTGTGGGTACAAGTCTAAACAAAAGCTCGTCGGACCCATGTCAGGCGTGGTACACGCACTAGCCGTCGTATAGGCCGTTGGACATTGGAGCGAACAACATTTCTGCCAAATATCTCCGCAAAGAAACACTTTTCCGTACCACTTTCAGAATTAAAAAGTTCATCTAGCGCCGATTGTCCTGATATGGGTTATTTCTTAACGCCAATGATTTGTTGATTTTGTTGTGCAGTCGTAAACAATTGGTGAAAAGACATAACCGATTTAAATAAGGTACTTGAACATCTCAAAAGGGCATGTCGAATAGTATGCAATACGTGCTTATCAAATACATGCTTATCAAGAGGACTGTGGCACTGTTTTCAACACTTGCTACAGTGATGTTTTCTGTTTGCAGTTCTAGTGAGTGGTTTCCGTGCATGGGACAAGGTGTTGTCAGAAGGGCAGAGGGCTGCAGCTTCCTTAACCTGCATTGGGAACACAACTAGTAACACGCTGACCTGGTCACCATCCCCCAGCACCGTTCAGCTGCCCAGTGTCTGTGATGGTTAGACAGTTTGTTTCCAGTCTTTGAAACACATTTTGGTTTTAACCCCTTACCTGCCACTGTGCGTACAGTTGGTTTCTAAAATCTTGTTGCATTCACCGACTAACAACCACAACCGTCCGTCCAAGAAACGTGGATACTGATTGATCTGAGCAGGAGGCATAAATCCTCGTGAGCCCCCGCGACAGTCGGGGCTCATGAGGATCTATGCCTCTTGCAGTTGGATCCCGTTCTCGTTTTTTTCTCGGCAGTTAAGTGTTTAATTAACGCATCGGGACGTGCTGCATTCGGATACGAAGCTTTACCACGCGTATCTGGATACAGCCCGCCTCGAAATGTGTTAATTTGCTTGTCGGCACATCATAACTGAAAGGGTCCATGGTTTGTTTTCTTCGTTAGTAATTCTTACCATAAATCATTATGCGATTTCGTGTGTTCTAGACGCCATAATTTGTTTTGGCTTTTGTTGTTGTCAGTTTTAAAAGATAGTCTGAGAGATGGTAATTTGTTTAAAAGTATATTTTCTGCGCTTTGCGTAAGGACACTATTTTTCAGTAAGATAATTTTAGACATTGTTACAAGTCGCATCCATTTGTAAAACTGAAATTACTCACAAGCATTCAGCAAGTTTTTAACATTTTATTTTATGGTTTGATTTATGGTTTCCAGCTGTAGACGAGTGTCTACAAAGTCCGTGCGGCGCCCACCCGTGTGAGAACACGCCGGATGGCTTTGTGTGTCGCTGTCTTGCCGGGTGGACAGGACTGACGTGTAACATACCACCCGACCCCTGTTCTAACCACCAGTGTCGTCACGGCGCAACCTGTGTGTCTGGGAAGAACAACTACACCTGCATCTGCCCTGCTGTGTACAGTGGCGATATGTGTGATCTCATTCAAGGTGAACACGTTTTAAATAGATAAATAATTAAATCCGCACATCAAATATTCGCTTTATCCCAATTGAAAATCGGCTCAAAGCGCTGCCCCGAACTGAACCCAACACGCACGCTCATGTGAATCACGCGCATTCACTCACACACTGTACATAAACACAAAACATGGTGCTAAGGGCAAGCTCAAGCGAGCTACTGAAATTTTGGAAATTCAAATCGTTTATATTTCAAATTTGATTAAGTGGGCTAAAATTGATACCAAAGTCGTGGGAGAGGAAGAGCCGGAGTACCCGGAGAAAGAACCCCCGACGGTCCGCCCGAATTAACGGTGACACTAGAGGCGAAAAGTCCGACGCCGGAAACGGGTATCGAACCTCGCACCTCTAGCGCTTTTACCGCGGCGCCAGATAGAAAGTTCAGCCGGTGTTGAGATAGAAAGATCTGCATGTTGAGTCGGCCAGTCGGTTTAACTCATTCGAGACGTGCCGCCTCCGGATACGCAGCATATCCGGAGGCGGCACGTCTCGAATGAGTTAAAGGTTAGCTACTCGAAAGTCGCCTATCGGTCAGTGAGTTATTTTGATTTTATCTTGCAAACCGGAATGGTCAAATGGTCCTGTCACATTACAAACGTGGCACAGCAGTGGGATAAAATATAATACATGCGTTAAACCCCCCTTGTTATGATTCATCAGCCTCGACGTGTTTTGACACATGGGTGTTGGTCATCGGCACAATCTTGGACCCAGAGAATGTGTCTCAGAAACAGGTCATATGATGTATGCCTTTCACCGCCTTCAAAAAATACTTGCAAAGTCCTTAGACCGAAGTCGGTCGCAGTGGGCCCGAACACGATTGTGCGCAGGTCCACTGCGGCCGTCGTCGGCTCGAGGGTCTTTCGCTGACTGGGCAAGAGCCTTAAATTAATATAAGCCCCGTTATCAGTTCATGACGTCCTTTTTGCTGATCCTAGTGATTTCCCTATTCATTTGATTGATGAGGTAATTCGGTGTTGAACTTGCCCTGCGTTCAAAGGCATATTTTTTTTTCCTCGTCCAATAACAACTAAGAGGTATACATATAATTATTCAGTCGCGTACTTTTCGACCAACAACAGTCTTTTCAGCCCATGTTTCTCTTCTTTCCCCCAGTTCCTGGTGGTTGGGGAGAATGGACCACGGGGGCAGATTGCTCAGCGTCCTGTGGCAACGGAGTTCGATCTCGCCAGCGACTCTGCAACAACCCGGCACCTCGCTACGGCGGAGCCAATTGTACTGGAGTTGACAGAGAAACACAGACTTGCAATGTTGTGCCGTGTGTCACTGGTAAGACCAAGAACCACTTCAGTTAAAGGAAAGAACTTGAACTGAGTTGAATGCGATAGCCCGCAGACCCTATCCGTTGCCCTCTCTGCCCTATTTTTGTGAAAAGCGAGATTTTCTTGTATTACAATTAACCATGTGCGTGTTGGTAGCTGTTTTCGTCGCGATGATTCCTACAATCATCGCGACCAAAACCGATACCGCAAAGAGTTTTTTTTTTTTTTAATTCACAGATGTGGACTTCCTGTTCTTTGCATTCCTAGGGCAGCTTAGCTTGTTTCTCTTTATATATGTATAACCCGAGGGACAGTGGGAATAATGTTGTATTGCGTAAAATAACGCTTCATATCATTTCCTCTCCCGCCAGCCACGTGGGGCAACTGGAGCGCGTGGAGCGACTGCAGCGCCACCTGTGGAGCAGGGGTGAGAACTCGCAAGAGGTCTTGCACAAAATGGGGCGCACAGAACGTCACTGGATGTGAGGGCCCAGAAGCAGAGGAAGAGGCATGCAGCATATCATTATGCCCAGGTATGAAAACAAAACAATAATTCTGCTCTAAAATGCTGTGCTTTGACTAGAAACTATGCCATTCAGTAATAATGCACTTACTTTCCACTTAACCCCTTCACTGCCACTGCACGTACACTGTGCATTTTTGTTGCTGAAATCTTGGTTCATTCAACGACCAAAAAACCTACACCGACAAAAACAAACAAACAAAAAACATGGATACAAATTGGTCTCAGCAAGAGGCATAGATCCTCATGAGCCCCCGCAGTCGCGGGGGCTCAGGAGGATCCATGTCTTTTGCAGCTGGATCGTGTTTACTTTTTTTCTCGGCACTCAAGGGATTAATCGGTTAAAATAACTGCCATTGATAAACACTTTTTATATGTTGTACTTATCGGATTATGAACTGAAGTTATTCCTGTTCTGTTTTGTTTGCTTGGCAACATAGTACACGGCGGCTGGAGCAGCTGGTCAGAATGGAGCAAGTGTTCAGTCACGTGCGGCCAGGGATACAAGTCACGTGACCGCACGTGCACTAATCCGCTGCCGGAACAAGGGGGTAATGCCTGTGCTGGCTCCTCCACGGACAACTCAACTTGTAACAATGGCATTTGCCCCGGTAAATTTGAACATTTCTGCTTACAAGAAACATATACACAATATGTTCTGAATTAAGAAAGCTGTCATATTTTTGTTGTGATAGAAAGTTAAATTGTGGTGTACTCCCAGAATGGATCTGTCTTAGGCGTACACCCACAAATGGTACGGGTACATTATTAAAGCGTGTTTCTTTTTTGTCGGCTATTGTACCACTGGCATCAACAGCTAGAAAAGACGAGGACACAATATACGACTGAGTTCTTTTGAAACGGCTCATAACCCTCACTATTCAGTATAGAGTTGTTAACACATTCGAGACGTGTTGCGTCCGGATACGCGGTTTTGCCGCTCATCCGAACGCAGTACGTCTCTAATGAGTTAAGAGCCTCAGTCAAATACCTGCATCGTGAAAGATTCTTCGTCTACGAGCTAGACTGCACAAATGTGTGGCTTATTGTGCAGAATGCCCGCTGTTGAAGCGACCCATACGCACGATACTGGTGTGCAACGACTCGACATCGCCGTACCTCAGAGTGTGCAATCTCACCTGTGCTCCGGGTTCCGCCTCACCGTCTGAGCCCTTCCCCCTGTACATGTGTGGGGCAAAGACCAACTTCTTGTGGAGCCATCAGGTGGACAACGGGTCAGACACCTCCCTGCCCGAATGTGACAGTAAGTCAACTATCTGTCTATAATTTGAAATCTTAGCGGAAAGCTTGTTTCGATGTTCAACCTTGTTTTTTATGTACACAGATTGAACACACACTGAACTGTATGGAGACCAGGTTGCTGTTCTCTTGTATTGCTCGTTTCTAAAATGATTCTGAAATACATGCATAATAATCTCATTTCAGCTCCTGGATTTCCATCGAAGGGAACCATGTCGCAAAGTGTCCTCATGGATGCCGACTGCAATCAGTCTGCTGCTCGGGAAGTACAGATCCGAATCCAAAACAATATGCAGGCCGCACTTCCATGTTCCATCAACAGCGACTGTACAACTAAAATATCTGTGGGTTGTACCGTCAGTAGCAGCAATCGCCGAAAGCGAAGCACCGAAACCCTGGAAGTCCATTTCAACATGACTTTGGATTTCACCGCGTTCCAGAACGCTAGCGGAAGTAAGCATGTGTGTGATTGTGAAGGTCAAGACGATTCTTGTATCTGAAAAATTAGTGATGCTGTTTTCTGTGTTTCGTGAGAGAAGAAGTCAAACGTTGTACCTTGTGCGTGTCGGTAGCGGTTTTAGTCGCGATGATTCCTGTAGGACTCATCGCGATTACAACCACTACCGACACGCAAAGGGTTAAAAACGTCTTCACTGTCGAAACGTATAGCACAGTGTCCCCTTAAGCAAGAGACATATAATATCATTAGGAGTGCGAGTGAGCGGTTTGGCTAGCTTAAAAGATGCCACGCTAATCGTGCTGTACCACTGAATATATCTTCGGTTATGCTATTGTGTGAAGATTTGCCAAATGAACAAGCATAACTGCAAGCCTGTATTGACTTAGTCTGGCTGGAAAATGTAAACACATTGAACTTGTAGACTGAAATTTTGCATATGCGTGCTCGTGGTTTTGTTGTTGTTGCCTTTTTGTTGTTGATGATGATGACTGCTTACAGTTTAGTGGACAGAAGTCATGACATTTTAAGGGTGCCAGAATAGCTTGGACCCTACAGGCGCCAAGCCATTATGGCGCCACCCTTGACTATCATTGACTATCTACCAGGCGTGACTATTTCAAGCTCGCTTGTGTACAAAGTACACTGTACATGACTTTGCAGACGACACAGAAGCTGTTCAGAAATTCGTTGAGCTGCTGCAACTGGGAGAAAAGTCTGCAGCTATGGTAGCCATGAACGACACTGAGAACCTGTTTACCGTCAAAATTGGCGGGGTGGAGATCAAACCGGACCTGGACTCTGTCAGCTACACGGCAGGCCTAAATTGTCCATCCGGCACAGTATTGCAACGCGGCTTCTGCTGTGAGTGTACTTGCAATCATTCAGTACTTATTTGTTATATGGATGCATCAAGTTAGCTCTCATTTCGAAGACCCCCCACCCGGGTCTGGCGTGCGGGACTTGGATGGGGTTTAGCTACTTCTTAGTTCCCAGGGTCATCCAGTCAGCACCACAGGGCGAGTTTTCTCCCTTTTCTGGGGCACGTTTCTGTCTACCCTTAGTTCATACACCTGTTGTTTTTTTTTTTTTTTTTTTTTTTTTGTTCGTTTTTAAATTCTCCCTGTTGTCTGTGCTGCCTGTAGCTCTTGATTTTGAATGTGTTTTGCTAAATGGTCTGCTGCACCTATGAGATGAGAAGTTATGTGTTTGCGGTTAATGCATTATCATTTCCCTGTACATATTTTGTAATTATAATGATTTTCTTCTCTCTTTAATTTGGTAAACAAAAGTACGATAAATTAACATGAAGGTGCAGCGTCCTTATCATGTCTTATAGTCCAGAGGCACTAGAGACCTAAAAGGCCTAAAAAAAAGTTCGTCGGCCAACCCCCTGTCACCAAAAAACAATTATATTTTCTTGTTCCAGTTTCGACTTAAAAATTCTTGATCGTTAATCAGCAGTCGGCGAAATATTAAGTTTTAAAAATAAATTTAGCGGAAAATAATGAAATCTGTAAAACACAACAAAACACCAAAAATTCATGCTGTAAAGTTTATATTAGAACAGTTTTTAGTAATGATTACAAAAATTTAGTGCAGAAGTATCAAGAAAAGGCAGAATGGCAATAAATAAAGGGTATTTTGCAATAAATTACCTCCCTTGATGGATGAAACGTTGCAGAATTACTGAAGACTGTGTGCATCCAGTTATTATTAGAGTCACAGAAAGGTAAATAATCCTTGCAATTGAAACACTACTTAAAATGTGTATACACATGAAAGTCCAATGGGATAAACCAAAATTAATTATTAAAAGCTGAAATGTTCCCAAACACGTTACTTTGCCTTTTTCTTATTCTTCCATCTCAGAGTCACTGCTGTCTGAAGCTGATTCCTCCTCATCATCTTCTTGATCACTAATCTCTCCCTCTACTGCTTGGTTTGAGCAGTTGCTACAGACACAGGCTTCGGTGCACCGAAGCGAACGCTTACGGCATGAACAGTTCGCACTGGCACAGCCACTATTCTTGCATGAACACTGCACAAAGTCAGATACCACAGGAGACAACGAGGGCAGCTGAGTCCATTGGAATGACAAGGAGCCATCGTCTTGAGATGTCCATCCATGTGAGAAGGCAGGGGGAGCAGAAATGTACTGGCTTAGACAGCGGCGAAGTATGCCAGCTTGGTATGCAGCTCTCCTGATATGCAGCATCAAGGAGTCGCGCGTAGGGGCAAATAGCTGCTATTGTTCCTCTGCTTGAAGATGTCGTACCTGAGGCTGTCAACATTGCTTTCTGTTTTTTTGCCATACAGCGTGCACACATAGGCCTCAAGCTTGACAAGCACTTGTTCGCTGGCTGTCCATTCTGTGCCAAGATCAGCAAACGTAGGCAAAAAGCCTTGCAGACAAGCGAGGGCCTTTTTCTTTCCTTTGCCACGGAAAGAACTCACCGTGTCACAACCAGTGAAGCAGTGCAAGCCCAGGAAAGCTTGGCATGTCTCTGCTTGAAAGGTGTCTTGAATTTTAGTCATGTTAAACAAGTTATTTGTGGTTTGTAGCAGCAAGGTACATGTGAACTTGTGGGCCATGGCAGCGGCAATGACGAACACGTCAGTGTCTGGACTTGAGATCAGCACTGTGTTGAAGGCTTTACTGGCATGGAAACCATGAAGAAAAACAAGTGTGTCAGCCTCTTGGTGATCACATGACAGTTCTTGTACCTCTTGCGTGTCGCCATTTAGAAGATGACATGTGTTGTTGCTGGCAAAGAAGACATGAAGGCCCTTGAATGCTACGGCAGAGTAGGTTTTCCACTGACTGTGGAGAAAATCAATCAAAGCCAGCTTGTTATCGCGAGAGCTCAGGTACTGATGAAAGTTCTGGGGTACTTTCTGTGTTTTCTCTGACAAGTGAAGGACTTGAATCCCTGTAGCCGCAGCCCTGCGTTCTTGTTCTGCAGATTTAATTGAATGAACTGGATATGTGTCCCACACCATGTCAATGCGCGTAGCTCCAAATGACACAGCCTTGTTGATAGCAGCAGTGAACACATAAGCGGCCAACTCTGTGAAGGTAGGGGGAAGATCCTTCATTTGTCGCAAGAATGCCATTGCATCAAATACGACAGCAAGATGAGTTGGCACAGTGTCCGTTGTCAAGTGAGGGGCAGCTCTGACAATTTCATGCACCATGGCAGCTTTGTTTGTTTTTTGTCATGGAGCCATCAGGGTTTCCAAGGGCTGGGGGAACATCAGCAAGTTCATATCTGATAACTTCTTTCATGACTACGTCTTCAGCTTGGGAGATGGTCAAAAGTCGCGACAACAGTTTGTTGGTAGACATGAGACTTCCTGCCTTTGTGCTTGCCTTTGAGCTGCTTTTCTTGGTGTTGCTGGCAAATGTTTTGAGCCTGAGGGTCTGTAGTGGAGCAAAGACGGATTTTTCCTTCTTCACCAGCCTTTCTTCCACAAACTGGCTGTAGTTGGACTTGCCTTTCTGGAATGCTGTTGAAGTATCTCTCGCTACATCTTCTTTGCCAACAGCCCCTGAGACAATGTTGATCAACTGGTTACACTTTGCATCAAAGGGGTTGATATGCTCCGCTACATAAGCTTTCAGTGTTTCCACTGCTTTTTCATGTTTTTGCACCTCACAAAAATTCAGTTCTTTTTTGGTGCTCTTTTCATCTTTGCTTTCACCCGCAAGAATTGAACATTGTTCTGTGAGCCTGCCTCTTGAGTGACTACTCATAATCCACCGAACAACAGCATTCCTCTTCAGAGAAAAACCTCTCCAGCCAGCTTTTGACTTTGCCTCTCTGTTAATGGTCTGTTCGATGGCTTGGTCACAAGGAACTTTGGCGAAGCCACAGTGTTCCTGACGCTGGACAGAGAACTGCCCAGACAGGAGATGCTCGTTGGTTGTAGGGTGAGTGGCTGGTAACGCATTCATCTCCTTGTAGTAGATTGAGAGATATCGGGCGTAGTTCACTTTGTCCATAGCAAACATCCATGGCAGCATGCCCAGAACACAGGCCAGATGAAGCGTCCAGTTTCCTTCTCTTGACGCCCGTATGAACAAAAGCACCAGCTGCACCATTTCCATGTAAGATACCCAGAAGGCATATATAGGGTGATCCTGACACTGCTGGGCACTGAAGGCCTTGAAATCATTCAGTAGCTTTGTGCATTCCGGAGATTGAACAGCGTCAGCAAAAAGGTTCCCAGGCCACTGCTCAGCTAGCATGTTCAAAGTCCCCCTAAAACAAGCATGAAACAATAATACATTTACACATCTAATGTGATAGTTCTTGCGATGCAAGAAGACAGAAACAAATACATGTTTCAGAATTATAATACAAGTACAAATCATTTTTTATCCAGCAAATTGTTTATCTTAGTGATAAGGAACAGAGGGTCAGTTTTAACATGGATCAAACACGCTAAACATAGCATAGTTTTCCTCAGCAAGACAATCTTTATAAGCAATGCAATACGTTTCACGAATTCTATGGTGCTGGTGTCTTATCAATCAATCCAGCAGTATTGGCATTTATTACCACAGTGTGCCTCATGCTGTGTAAATTTCTGTGGAAGATAAATAATTGCATGATGAGTTTTTTGTTTTTGTTTTGTAAAAATGTCTGATTAGTTTACTTACATGAATGCAGTACGGGAATCTTGTTGATGATGTTGAAGAAAAGCCTCCAGTTGCAGACAGGCAAGGGCTTCAGACAACTGCTTATGGGCCCGCAAGGATCTGTTGTACTGTCTCCCAGAGAGTATGCCTTTCATTGATCCAGGAGCAACAACTCCACATTCCGAAAGAATTTCTTCTAAACCGGAATGTTGGAATCGCTTTCCTGCAACACACATTATTTCGATCAAAATCTAAAAAATTGGACCTCAATGGACATTGTAATATAGGATTCTAGTTTATTTGCACTTTTAAATTGAAACAAAACTATTCTTAAGTGTAAATTTGGACAAATAGTCATCTTATCTTATATTAGAATTTCTTAACTTTTTTCTATGGATGTGTTTATGGGGAGTAAAGAGAACATGTTACTATGCAGTTATAATAAATCCTGTATTAGTTATATTAGATATATAAAATATTAAAACATAAATTCTTAACCACGGATTTTTAGAAGAAGACTTACCAATGGCACCAAGAAATGTCATCAAAGTGTGGAATTCCCCCATCCTAACCACGAGGCGCTTGGTGACGTCATCGTAACTGGACCGTGAAAGCAGATAAACCTATCCGTAAACACCAGCACACTACCATCAAGTATAGATCGCTTAAACATTTTAACAAAGAGGCTTTTTTGTTTGACCTTAGTTCCGTGTCTTTTGATACTGTTTATCATCATTGCGAGCCTCATGGTGCGTTGTCTGAGTGGTACAGGTTGTTCCTCAGTGTTCTTGATAGGCACGCCCCGATTAGGGAAAAACGAGTAAAAAACCCGCAACTGCCGCCTTGGCTAAACAAAGGTTTGATCGATGCCATGCAACTGAGAGATGAATTAAAACAGAAAAAAGATTTCCCTGCTTACCGTAAGCAACGCAACCGCGTTAAAAAATTAGTTTTTGATGCCAAAAAGTCACTCTTTAAACGAATAATGAATGACAAAAAGGATACAGTCTCTGTTTGGAGAGCGCTTAATGCCCTTACAAAATCTAACTATAGCCCAACACATACCTCTATTTCTGCAGAAACTTTTAATAATCATTTTCTTTCTGCCGCCCAGTCTTTGCTGCAAAACACTACGTCCAAGGCACCGTTTGTATCCCCAATCCTTGTCAAATATTGTGATGGCAAACTTTCTTCTCGTTCATCTTTCCACATACCTTGCATGACAGTGCATGATGTCGGTAAAGCAATTGAATGTCTCAAAAGTAAGCGCACTTCAGGACATGATGAAATTAGTACTGCTGTGTTAAAACTATCACTACCTTTCATAGTAGAATCTTTAACGTCCATCTACAACCGTTGTATCGAGCGTGGCGAATTCCCCTCTGATCTGAAAAAAGCCAAAGTTATTCCGCTTCCTAATAACAAAGATCTTACAGATCCCAATAAATTCAGGCCAATTTCTATCTTGTCTTCACTTTCAAAACCCATAGAAAAGCACATACACAAACACTTACAACACTTTCTTGACACACACGACCTTATTCATCCCTTACAGTCAGGATTTCGCCCGCGGCACTCTTGTCAAACAGCTCTCTCACATTTAACGGATCGTTGGCTCACATCAATAAATAAAGGACTGTTGACAGGAGTCGTCTTTTTAGACTTTACCAAAGCCTTCGATTTAGTTAACCATACCCTCCTTACCGAAAAACTCTCAGTCTACCGCTTAAGTGACCGAGCTGTATCCTTTTTAAAATCCTATCTTGAAGGCCGACGACAGTATGTCAGCGTAAATGGCAAATCATCTTCTGAGGGGCTGATTATGCATGGCGAGCCCCAGGGATCTATTCTCGGGCCTTTATTGTTCACACTTTACATAAATGACTTACCTTTACATATCTCACAGCCTGATGTTACCTGTAGCTTATTTGCAGATGGTGCAACTTTGGATGTGTCTGCGCCAGACGTGCCCACAATCACTAGTTCACTCCAGCAAACAATAAATGAAGTCTTTGGTTGGTGCCAGACTAATTCCATGATTCCAAATCCATCAAAGACGGAATGTATGCTTGTGACAACAAGGCAAAAGCATCAGCTGAGCCCGCCGCCACTCAAACTTTCCCTTGAACAGCAACCAATAGCGCAAGTTAGAGAACATCGTTTGCTTGGTGTCACTGTAGACGACCAGCTCAGTTGGCATTCGCATACTAATTCTATTTGTAAGGTTTTGTCAAAAAATCTATATTTGTTATCTAGACTAGTTTTATTCACCGACGTTTCAACCAGGCAGTTGTTTTATAACGCACACATAAAATCCCATCTAGATTACGCATCGACAGTATGGGATGGATGCAGCGATATTTCTTTAAAAAGAATAAATTCACTTCATAGACGTGCGGCAAAGCTTATCCTAAAAGATTACCACACCCCTTTGACTACCGACGATAAACTAACAAAATTAAATATGTTGCCCCTTCGTAAGCACTTTTTATTCAATAAATGTGTATTTATGCGTAAGATCACACTTTCAAAATCACCTGGATATCTCGCTGCTCTCTTTAAGGCTCCCCACACTCCGTACCCGACACTGAGGAACGACCTGGTAGTGCCTAGGCCCCGCCTTGACATTTGTAAATCGGCCTTGTCATATTCAGCAGCCAAAGAATGGAATTTACTTCCAAAAGAAATAAAATCTATCACGACCATAAATGCTTTCAAGACAAGGCTTCATCAGCATTTGCTACAAATGCAAGCGTAAACTGCTTTTGTTTTTAGAATGACGTGGTATTTTGAATTTGTCTATCTGATCATCTGAGTGGTTTTTTTGTTGTTGTTGTTGTTGTTGTTTTGTTGTTTGTTTGTTTTGGGGTTTTTTTTTTTTTTTTAATTTTATGGTACACTTGTTAGTTGGTAGCGCATGTATATCTCATTATGTGTATTAAATGTGTTTATGATGTTTTTGTATATGATCGCCATATGTACACACTGGCTGTATCCCTGCTGTCGCCTTCGAGCGGAAGCTGATCGAGGGGGGCAGCCAGTATGACTCACCTTGTTGGGCGCTTATGGTGTGTCAGTGCGTGCGGCCGCGTGAGTATTTGTGTAAGTAGTTTAGCAAGGACAAGATGGAAGAAAGGTCTTCAGACCTAAATCTTTTTATCCTTGGAAAATAAAGATTCATTGTCATTGTCATTGTCATTGACAATCACTATTTCCTGTAGGTGTAACTTGTCTGCGATGTCACAGCTGCGTTTGATGATTTCATGCATTGTTGATGTTTCCGTTGCACTGGCATCAATCACAGGGAGGTAAGTGATCGTGCTCACTGCTGGGACATGTTGCTGAAGAATAGAGTGATAACCAGCCCAGGTCAGCTGCACAGACTTGCCTTCGATGAGGTTAGATTTGAGCAGAAGGAAAGCATCTTCATCGACTTTGCTCTTCTGGAGTTCTCTCACATCAACATCTGAACCTGTGTCTGGAATGTCTGGGTCAATTCGCCTGTGTTTTGCCTTTGGAACGCAGACAACGTTAGGTTCTAAATCAACCGTCGTCGTCGCTTTCTTCGGACAGATGGGTGAACAATGATGTCTGTTTCATTTTGTTGTGTTGGAGTTTGAATGGCAATACCATTCACACAGTGAGTGGTGTTGGAATCACTTGGGGTTTCTTCCAAAAAGTCAATGTTGTCCCAAACAAGAGTGGTGAAAGATTCTTTGCGAAGTGTTGTAGGTACTGGCGGGAGTAGCTGAAATTCTGCCATGTCTGTCTCAAGTCGTTGCACTGTTGAATAGGAAGCGGAGTGACCCAGTCCATTTAAAATGTCTGTCAGTCTTTTCGAAACAGTGATGTGCTTCACAGCTACCCCTAACATCAGATGTTTAGGTGGTGTGTTCGATGGGTTGGCCAAAAATATGATATCTTGGGCAATGGAGAGAAGACGCCTTCTGACCCCTGATTCAACTAAAACTTGATTTATTTGAGGTTCCCCAGAAAATCCACAACCCCAGGCTAGCATGTTCAACAACACAGCAGGAACAAGTTTTTGGATGTTTTCTTCAGTCATTTCTTCTGCTGGAGGAGGCCATGTTGATGGTTGAAAGGTAGGTGCTTCTTTGACAGCATTTCGCACAGTAAGAGAAGCCATAAACAGGTTTCTCAAATCAAAAGAATATTCCATTGTTCTGGGCACTTCTGTTGTCTCATTCTCATCACTATACCCCCCTGAGTCATCATCGCTGTCACTGCTGTTGATAATGCTTGCAGGGTCAATCACCATGCTTGCATTTAAGCTTCTGCTTGAAGGGGAGAAGGCAACTTGAGGAGCAGATGGATTTTGCTGATGTGCAAACTGAATATCTGAAAAAGCTGCCTTGAGTCTTGCTTTCATGTATCCAGTCTTGTAGGTAGAATTGAATGTTCCATTTTCCATCTAAGCTGCTATTTTCTGAAACCTACGATTCAAGTACCTCACAGTCATGACCTCGCCTCCACATTTCAATCGGGGTTCAACTACTTCCTTGCACAAGTGTTCAAAATATTCCTGGAAACATCTGGATTCTGTATCAGAAGACGCCGCAGAAGACACAGAAGAACCAGATATGTGTCGGCAGCGCTCAGCGGATGCCAGAAAGTTTCTGTAGCATGACTTGTGATACCTGCACACACACACACACAAACATCTATGCACCATTTGCAGCTTAGTAACTTTATACACATTGGCTGTGGCTGCATGCACAAAGTATGTTTGTAAGCATGGGAAGGCCTGTGATATCTATAAAACCTCCTGTCCATACTTACTCTCTTGAGTTTTATACAACTGTATCTTTTAGGTCTGATTCCTGTCTTTATTTGCATTACAAACTTGTTATTTATTGATTGATTCATTTATTTTACATTCTGGCACACACCACACATATGAAACCAAAGCAAAATTAGGGAATTCTTACTTAGCTTCAACAGCAAGCAGGTCTGTTTTGTACTGCAGATCTCGTAGAATATCTTCACGGCCGAGCTTTTCTGCAGCTTGAAGGAAGATACTACCATCATTTCCACCCTTTAACAGAAAATAAAACAACACTGTTAGAAATGAAACTTCAAACCATACACACTGTAACAAAAGGGTTACTTAGCTTTATATCCTCAAAATATCTTCCATAGGAATATGTGGCAATAATAGGCTATCAGCCTGTAGCCCTCATATTATGGGAGTTGATGAGGTCTGGAACGGGTCATTAATCCCAGATTAATACATCAACATAATAAAAAAAAAACACACAATCAATGTTTAAAACTGTTACCTCCACTCCCCAGTTGGGATTACTATGAATTCAGGTCACTACAGATTCACTAGAGAGGTAAAGTTTTGGTTGTTGCTGCTGCTGGTTTAAGAATTGAAAACCAGATTATTGAACGAGAAAAAAACACCCACATTTGGATAGCACCAACACATTATTCTTCTTTTAATCCATTTAAACTGAGTACAACATATATATAATGCACACATGTTTATATATATATATATATATATATATATATATATATATATATATATATATATATATATATATATATATATATATATATATATATATATATATATATATATATATATATATATATATATATATATATATATATTATACGTACCTGCACAAGTTTTTCTTGTACACGTGAGCCGATTGCTGACTTCGTTCACTTCAGCTTTCGACAAATCAAGCAAACGTTTGGCAGCAGGTTAGACGACCAGGCCTGTGGCTGTGGATCAACGTTTCTTAAAGTCTTTTTGCTTGGGGATGGTTTCCTGCCTTTCGACTTCCTTACTTCAGCTCGGGAAATGCGAACGCTGTGCGTAAACGCATTGTAGCAAGCTAGGTGGAAATATCGGGAACTGCAAAAGCTGAGGCCTATGTCAGTTGCACTCTGTGTCTCTTTCAAAATACTTTCCGCCACTTGACGTTCTAATCCGTCAAGATCAATCCATTTTACACTGCAACTCACAATTTTTTCCCATCTTACCGCCGTCAAAGGCATTAATTCGTCGTTTTCGGCATTGTCTACACAATGTACACAGCAAACGCAGGGCGACGCCATGTTGATGCTAGACAAGCTAATTATGGTTTCAGAGCATAAAGAGGTGGAAATGGGAGGTAGCTCGCCACGAAATCGAAGTCCGAAAAATAGTAATTTTAGATCGACTGCCTTTTACAAACGATCAAGTATTTTTGCGTCAACTACACGGCGATGGTTTTGTATTAAAATTAAGAATTTTTTCCACTAATTTCTTTTGGCCACCCTGACATGGACCACGAGGTGAAACGATAGGCCCGTGGTGCCTCTGGACTATTACGATTATTTTGCATATTAGACCGGCTGGCGAAATACATTCAATATTTATTGCAGGCACGTCCTGAGAAAGTCTTGTTGCTGTCAGGAATGTACAACTGAAAACAAAACAAACAAAGAAACAACAACATTATCTCTAAGAGAAGATGGAAGCTAGCCCCTGATAGTCAAAAGAACATGGATATAAAGTTCTATCAGCAAGAGGAATAGATCCTCATGAGCCCGCGCAACTGCGCGGGCTCATGAGGATCTATACCTCTTTATTTGGGTGGTGTTCATTTTTTTCTCGGATTAGATTCGCGCCAGTCTGCACTTTGCAGTTCGTAATAAGATCCTGCTATCTGTGTACAGTGGCCTGTCCCACTGGGACTAAAGAAGTGTCCGGGGAATGTGTGCCGTGTCCGCTAGGACAGTACCAGGACCAGCCCGCCTCCACTGTCTGTAAGGACTGTCCGGGGGGGACCACGTGGCACCTTCTGGGGGCGGTCAGCATCACGCAGTGCATAGGTAACGCCATGGATGGGCGGATGGATGGATAGATGGACGAATGAATAAATTGGATTGGGTTGGATCAGATTGGATTGGATTGGGTGGGAAGGGATTGGGTTGGATTGGGTGGGTGGATTGATGGATGGATGCCGGCCGGCTGACTGGCTGACTTACGGGCCTTTCTGGCTGGCTAGCTGGATCGACCAAATTTTTATTTACAACTGTGTAATTAATATAGATGATTTATTATGAAATATGATAAAATCAAACGACATGTATTTTCTAACTTTAATACCCACAAAAGGAAGAATGACGCTTTGGAATTAGAAAAAACTTTTAGCGTTTTCTTCTTGACCCGTTCAGTGCACCATGACGGAAACTGTGTTTCTGCAGTCTTCGTCAATTCAACATCAACAAGCTCTGGATGCCCTTGGAAGATTGATTCAGAGTGGTGTCAACAAGAGGCACAGATCCTCATAAGCCCCGCAACTGCGAGGGCTCATGAAGATCTATACCCCTTGCAGGTGTGTGTTCAAATATAATCGGCACTTAACGGGTTAATGCATTTTTTAACCCTTGGGGGTCCCTTTGCTCTGGATGACATTGGGTTGGATCATTTTGGATTGGTTTGGAATGGATGGGAAGGGATTGGATGGGGTTGGATTGAGTTGGATTGGGTGGGTGGATTGCTGGATGAATGCCGGCCGGCTGGCTGACTGGCTGACTTAAGGGCCTTTCTGGCTGGCTGGCTGGATCGATCAAATTTTTAATTTACATCTGTATAATTAATATAAATGATTTCTTATGAAATATGATAAAATCAAACATGTGTTTCTAACTAGAATACCCGCAAAAGGAAGAATGACGCTTTGGAATTAGAAAAACACTTTTGGCGTTTTCTTCTTGACCCGTTCAGTGCACCATGACGGAAACTGTGTTTCTGCAGTCTTTGTCAATTCAACAGCAATGAGCCTTGGATGCCCTAGGAAGATGGATTCAAAGTGGTGGCGACAAGAGGCATAGATCCTCATAAGCCGCCGCAAATGCGGGGGCTCATGAAGATCTATACCCCTTGCAGGTGTGTGTGTGTTCAACTTTTATTGGCTCTGAACGGGTTAATGCATCGTTTAACGCTTGGTGGTCACTTTTTTATGGATGACAACTTCTCAAGTTTCTGACATGCTTTGTATCGCCAGTACCACTGAACAGGAGCCACGACACAGCAAGAGGTGACAACGACAGCGCTCTACCCCAAACCACCATTCTCATCGCTGGGATTGTGTGTGGGACCGTGCTTTTGTGCGCTGTGGTGGCTGCTGTGGGCATATACAAGTACATGCAACTACACCGCTTGTGAGAATACGGGGAATTACAAATCTCAAAAGGAAAAGGGGTGGGACCCGGTACTGTTTTGCACGTGTAATCCACAGATAGACCCACTCCGGGTGTACGCCACAAGCACAGTTCCATTCAGATGTGATGCTTTGCATCTCATTTTTAATAGATGTGTACTTGTCGTGTACTCCCCGCATGGGTCTACCTGGAGATCAAAAGCGCAAACGATACGGTATATGTGATGGAAGTGAGTCATTCTTACTGGCGTCCAGTCTCGGAAAGAGGGGCGTGGGGGTGGGGGTAGGGGGGGAAGAGGTAGAGGGAGGGGGGTTTGGGGTCCTGTCCCCCCGCCCCCCCCCCCCACCCGCCCCCCCTAGTTTCAAGATGGCCTTTGCGCACTGGGATCGCACAAACGGGAGAAGCGGGGTTTACTCGTAACACCAGGCGCCTCCTCCCCCCCCCCCTCCCCCTGCCCCCTAAGAACAAATCTCGATACATGAGTGGAGTACAGGAGAAAGAAAGAAAAAAAAAAAAAAAAAGAAGAACATTACACTTTCAAAAAGTTTTCCCCTTACAATATGTTTATTTAAGCAAGATGGAATCATCATATTAATCTAATCTGTTTGATATCTGAGTGATGTTTGACCGTGAAAAACGTGAAAAGCGAGATTTTATTCTGTTCGACGAAAGCTGAAAATCTCACGTTCCACAAAAGTGGACTTACTTTTGATAATTAGTTAGCTGGGTTTAACGCCGAGCAGGCGACGATAAGGCCATCTCACGGCGGTACTTTCGGTAGTCCTTTTTATGGCAGCACTGTCCATTTTGTTTTCCTTCAGGCGAATGGAGAACGAGTGTGGACATGGAGATGATTGTCCACCACCCTACTCAGACCCTCCTATTGACCTGCACGGCGGCCCTTCTTCTTCAAAACCCTGAACAGCAACAATGGGCGCCACCCTTGAACTATCATGGTCGATCGATCGATATCTGCTTGATGTGAGTCGGGACTAAATGAGTTCAATAGTGGCGTCAGAGCCCGATAGACGAGAAGTCTCCGCGATTGCGGGGCCTCAAGGTTATCGATGCCTCTTGCCGAGACCAGTGTTTCTTGGACTGTTATATGTCTTGGTCGTTGAATGAACCATGATTTCAGAAACCAAAATGTACTTACAGTGGCAGGGAAAGGGTCAACTCCCATTTGTCGACAAAACGCGTGATTTAACGAGGACAGCAAAAAGCACAGATCCTCATGAGCCCGCGCATTCTGCGCGGGCTCATGAGGATCTGTGCCTTTTGCAGAAGTTTGAGTTTTTTTTGTCTGGAGTCTATACATGTGCGGTGAACTGGGGTGAACTTCAAATCTAACAAATTCACAGCGGACCAAGATTTGCTTCTTGCTTCTCATATCGACAAAGACTTGCATTCAGCCGAAATGCATGTTTTATTTTTCATGAAAATGTTCATCTGGATGTGATTGGTTGTTAAAATAATTTGCTGTGGTTTAACCAGAAAATGGCATTCAAACGGAGTGACAGATTATTTTTGTTTTTTACTGTTATTTTTAATTTTTAACTGTTATTTATGCCTTGATGCCATTGTCTTTTATGTGCATGGCGGGGGCATTTCAGTCGCATCCCCTACTCTCAGAATTCACGATCAGACCTGAAAGAACCTACGTAAGGCTCCCATTCAGTTTTCCGGTGCGAGTTGTATGATACTGATGAGCAAAAGAAATGCGACATCATTCCAATCATCGATGACTCGAATGATGTAGTTCTTTTACATATCAGCATATTTTGAATACTAATACACGTTTTTTGTTTGTTTGTTGTTGTTTTTTGTTGTTGCTGTTTTGGGTTTTTTTAAATATCTTTTCTTTTCACGGGTTTGGATACTAAAATGATATTTGTTCCTGTTTTCACGATTATTTCGCATTTTAATTGCTCAAGTAACATATTGATGCTTGGTTGTACAGGGCGATACAGGCACTTATTTGCCACATCTCAGCTTAGTGAAATTACACGCTGCTGTTGACGAATCGAATTGAATGACCTCCACAGTAGCGATGTTAACCCATTGCGTCCGAAGATCGATATCCCCAAATTTCAGAGTTGTCCTCTGAAGACTGTATTACAATACAGGAAAGCAATCGACCATGATCGTTTAAGTCCGGTGCCAGAATAGCTTGGGGCCTATGGGCGCCAAGCTATTCTGGCACCATCCTTGAACTGTCATGGTTGATCGACATCTTCTTGTGGTGTTTCTACAGGGACTAAATAAGTTGAACAGTGGATTAAGAGTCCGAAATAGATGGGGGCGGCGGTGGGTGCGGGGGGGGGGGATGGAGGCGAAGGGGGGGGGGGGGTGGCGTGTGTCTGTGTGTGTGTGTGTGTGGGGGGTATGGGGGAGGGTTTCGTTGAAGGGATTAAGGAGTGGGGGAGGGGATGGGAGCAGGTATGACTCGATCCTCTGTATCATCTGCATTCAGCCATGACGCACTACAGCAGGAGATGGGTCGACCATGATAATTCAAGGTTAGTGCCAGATTAGCTTGGCAAGCTAATCTGGCACTACCCTTGAATTATCATGGTCGACCCATCTCCTGCAACAGGTGTATAGTCGTTAGATGACGCCTCCAAAATTTGGGAAATACGTGCGTCGGGCTGAATGAGTTAATGCTCCTGTATTTTTGATCACTTGTACATCATATCATTATGCGGAGTTTATACTTCGAGCGACTTTCTCCAGGCAACGAAGGTTAACCCGTTCAGTGCCGAGAAAACCTGAACACTACCCATAGGCAGTTGCGGGGGCTCATGATGATCTATGTCTCTTGTAGACACCACTTTGTATCCAAGTCCCTGGGACAACCATTTTTTATTTATTTATTTATTTATTTGGGGTGGGGGTGGGGGTGTCGGGGGGGGGGGGGAGGGTCGTATTGAATTAGTGAAGACTGCAGAAATACAGACTGCGTCAGCTGGCGCTGGACGGGTTAATCATTCGCAATAATTATCTCCAATGTAAATGTTCTTGCTACGTCTTTAGATGGTGCTGCATAAAATGACTAAAGATGAACTAGGAAGTCTGAGTATTGGAAAATGACAGATATTTCTGCTGCATTTCTCCTGTGGTACACTGTAGATACACTGGAGAGCTCCACGAGACTCGAAAGGCCAGTAGCAACGCTTTTGTAACGTGCCCCCTTTCAAATGGTTTGTGAAAGATGGGGATTGGGATGGAACCTTTCATTTAGGCAAGACAACATTAAGAACCCGTTTTATAACTGAACATTTTGGGCACTCACAGCAATGCCTGGAGAAAATAATTCGCACTTGTATCCTTGCCGACCTCGCCAGTTTGATGTCTATAATTATATATATTGATTGGTTGTTTTGTTGTTTGTGTGGTTTTTTGTGTGTGTGTTCATTGTGATGTTTGTAATTGTAACGACACCAACACACATTCCAATGCTTTATGTTCTTAAGGCAAATGGCAATAAAGAGTATCTTAAATATCTGAGATATATATATATATATATATATATATATATATATATATATATATATATATATATATATATATATATATATATATATATATATATATATATACACATAAATTGTTGTTTTCGGGAACATATGCCCACAACAGCTTTTTGAGAACATGCCTTTCCACTTCATGCAGAAATCTGGTATTTTGCAATTTCACCAAAAGACACATGCTGATGCCAAATATGACTTGAAATGTGAGAAAAATAATTTGTATATATATACGAGTAGATGTTAAGATTCCCAAATGCA
>BTPG01000006.1:69553100-69605600 GCA_036245525.1 Semisulcospira habei
GACACTGACAGTGTGCCACGCGGGATACATTTTAATGGTACCGGTCATTTACGGCGTGTTGTTTAAGCTGTACTGAACGTATCTTGTATTTAAGACATACACTTAAAAGCTAAGAAAATAAGCTTTCTGTAGACACTAGACATGCTTAGGAAAATGAAGATGAGCAATGCATGCAACGGACTAGAAGACAGGCAACCGGCGCCCAGTTTACCGTGAAGACAACGTAAATCGGTTGCAAATGAAACGTCTTTCAACTGTTCTAACTCATGCAAAGTACTTTTGCGAAAATTATGGTTCAGGCCAGCGATCATCGTATACAGCCACTACGCTATGCACTACTCAAAATGTCAGATAGATTTACCTTGCGATCTCAGTGGGTCCTGAAATGGGATGATGCGTCATTGGTAAAATCCAGTGTTATACCTGTAGCCATTGTATACATAGCCTCGCTTAAACAGAGCTGGGCACGGAGTTTAGTATTTGGCATCATTTATATTTGTTTCTCTTCTTCTTTTAATTTTGTACTGTGGTAATTGTCTAAAAAGTGATAAATTAGAATCAAGAGCTGCACTGAGCATGGATGAGACTTAGTCGCACTTTTAGTTTCGTATCAAGACGAAAGCTCCTCTGTTCCACCGAAGCCATACAGTATAGGTCAGTGGTTGTAGACCAGGGGAAGTAACCTGTCGAAAAATTTTTGGTATCTGGGAACATTGTTTTTTTTCCCTTTATTTTCATCGCCTGAATCAGATTGAGTGAAAAAAACCTTGGGTTGGATAAGGGAACTTTTCAATGTCCCCATATCCAGAGCATGTTCCCAGATTCACGCTCATAGGCATGCGATTGTCCCCAGATACCATACATTATAAAGTATATATATATATATATATATATATATATATATATATATATATATATATATATATATATATATATATATATATATATATATATAATAGATTTGTTTCTATTGCTCATAATATATCACTAATTATACATGTACTGTACTGTGTTCATCTCATTGTTAGCACATCCAAGTCGCCCCGCATCAACATACGCGTAAGTCTCCTACAGCGTTGCATGGGGCAACGCCCCTATACGACACTTCTGCAGCGGTTGGTGCCCGGCGTCTTGCATGAGTTGATCCCGACAATGCTGCAAAATGGCGACTATCAATCTAGCGTAAGAGACACAGAATCTAATAGAACACTTCAGACGCCTTTCGTTCGAGTTCCACTTAACACAGTCGAAACGTGCCGACTCCGGATACGCGGCTTAAGCCGCGTATCCGGAGGCGGCACGTCTCGAATGAGTTAAATGTGTTCAGTGCACAAACATTACAACTGTGTGTGTGTGTGTGTGTGTGTGTGTGTGTGTGTGTGTGTGTGTGTGTGTGTGTGTGTGTGTGTGTGTGTGTGTGCCAGGGGACGCAAATGCCTACATGTTTAGAAGATCTGTTTGCAATTAAAAGCCCTCCTTCATCAAGCAGATCTGAAGGCGGCCAACAAGAGACATAGAACCTCATCAGCCACCGCACCGGCGGGGGTTGATGAGTTTCTACGTCTCTTGCAGTTGGGTGGTGATCGATTTTTCTCCCCCGGCAGAGATATCGCGTTATCTCTTTCAAGGCGCAACGCTATGAGACAGTTTTGCAGCTGTTGGTGTTGTGAGCCTTGAATGGGTTAGATTAGCAATGAATCCAATGACAGTGTTTGTGTTTTTAGTACCACTGACAATTGTGAAAGTGTGTATGCCTTAGTCCAAAATCACCTACAGGCACACATGTTGGAAATGATTTCGCCTTGTTTTGCATTTCGTGTGTTGTTCTCTTTGTTCGGGTTTGAACTTGAAGTAAAATCTGTTACTGTTGTTCCTGTAGTCTTTGTTTATAACTGAAATAAACAGTTCACAACCTTATTCCTCCAGTCTGCACATTTTCGGTGGCTTTACTGTGGATATTATGCTTACAGCTTTAGTGTGTGTGTGTGTGTGTGTGTGTGTGTGTGTGTGTGTGTGTGTGTGTGTGTGTGTGTGAGTGCGTGCGGACGTGTGCGTGTTGGTATACGTGTGCTGTTTCAGATTGTTTTTTTGTGCGTGTGTATGTGTGTGTGTGTGTGTGTGTGAATAGTATGAGAGAGAGAGAGAGAGAGAGAGAGAGAGAGAGAGAGAGAGAGAGAGAGAGAGAGAGAGAGAGAGAGAGAGAGAGAGAGGGAGAGAGAGAGATTAACACAAGAAAAACACAGGGAAAGAGTCTGATCAGCTTACAACGCGTGATCGTGATCGACAGAGCCCGTTGCGGATTCAAGCCATAGATAAGTAAATTAATATAGGTGATACTAACAGTAGTATTCTCACTGGATCCTTGGTATCACCTTTAATATGGAAACTTTCAAGATATCCATTTTTCCTCAGTCAGTAAAGATTAAAGAGCGAATAATATTTCGTTTATAATGTTTTGACACGTCTTAAGATTATGGAAACGTTAAATGTTTAAGGCTCAAAATCCTCTTGTCCACCACGAAGGTGATTTCAGAGACGAGGCACCTAATAGAATCTGCGAAATTTTGACCCAGCGGGATTCGAACCCTCGATCTTTCGCCTTGAAGATAGTCGAACGCTCTTCCATCGAGCCACAAAGCTCTCCCTTAAGATTATGGGATTTTAGATTATGAAACTTATTTCATAAAAAAAATGTTAGTTTGATCTGCTTTGCTCTGTAGGCATAATGGCATTAACTCATTCGAGACGCGCCGCACACTATCACTCAGCCGGTTAAGGATCAACCAATTAACATGTCAATGACTTGATAATACTCTTGGGGATTCTAGAGTACGTATCTCCTTAGGAAGCCGCTACTACATAAGTGCGCGAAGCGCCGCCTATCAGGCTGACCGTTACAGTGTCAGTTCGTAGTACGACCAAAGAGTTGGTGCCGACTCGCTTATCTGAGAGGTACGGTGGCTGAGGACACTAATCAGGCTTCCGTCATGTCAGACTCATGTACCTTAGCTAATCATCACATGCAACAACTAATGACACGACAACTAACGTCACAACGACTAACCAAGACAACATGTAACAGTGACAATCAGAGCACACTACGAATTACAAACCGGATCCGCCGGCATTCACCCTCCAAGCATTCACAGACATAAGGAGAGAGTAAAGAGTTTACATCCTCATATTTACTTCTAGCATGGGATACAAAGATAACTCAAGTCATGCTCACCTAACAATGCGAGGCGTCGACTTGAAATCATGATGGTGGTCGGTGTGTTGTCTCGAGGATGCCACAGCGTGTCACTTCCGCAACGGAGCTCTCTTCGAAACGCACACCGACCATTCTTTATATACATTTCTAATTACCTCTAGTTACATGTGTCCTGCGTCATTGCTTTCCCCAATCAACCGACCTTTCATGCTCGCAGGACACATGTAACTAGAGGTAATTAGAAATGTATATAAAGAATGGTCGGTGTGCGTTTCGAAGAACTGTTAGTCGTGTATCCGTATGTGGCACGTCTCGAATGAGTTAACGACACGTCTGTTCAGTGTGTCTTCTTAACAAAAAGCTTTTGGAAGGATTGTAGGACGGCCTCGTGCACTTCATGTATCGCAAACATTGATAACTCGTTCTTATTGGCAAATTTTAGCTGTTAATGCCTTCACTGCCGAGAAAAAAATAAACACAGTCCAACTGCAAGAAACATTGTTTCTCATGAGCCCCCGCAACTTCGGGGGCTCATGAGGATCTATGTCTCTTTCCGAGACCAATTTGTATCCATGTTTCTTGGCCGGTTTGGGCTTTTTGATTGTTGAATGAGCCAAGATTTCAGAAACAACATGAACGTACAGTGGCAGGGAAGAGGTTCAAGCCCATTCTGTGGAGAAGGCAACTTTACACACTTTAACACTATGAACACATTTAAACTCATTCAAAGCGTCCCGTATCAATACCTGCGAAAGTGTCGTATAACGTTGCCAGCGGCAACGCCATACGACACTTTTGCAGGTATTGATATATGGCCCCTTGAATGAGCTAAAAGACAAACCAAAATTCATTTTTTAACAACTCGATCCTCATTGACTTGCAAACACCAATTAGCATGGCAGCAATAGGATTAGAACCTTGCGGTTCCCTACGGTCACTTTGCCTAGGCCACTTTGCTGGTCGATTTGTATCAGTGCTTCTTTACACACACGCACACACAAACACACACACACACACACACACACACACACACACACACACACACACTCATACACACACACACACACACACACACACACACACACACACACACACACACACACACACACACACACACACACACTGAAGTACTTGAATTTTTTTTTTTAAATAAGGGTTGAGAATGCGTTTAAATTTCGTAGCTACCCTCTTTTTGTTTGCTTAGCCTACCCCAACATTCCAAAACCCGGGGTATTCCCCCCATTTTCTGTAATAAAAATCTGCACGTACACAATGTTAATCGCCTATTCACTATAAACATGTATCCTTATCTCATTGGCCTAGATACGAGTCTACGTAACTTTGACGCGTGAAGATTAGAAACATAATTTTTTACTCTCCGAATGAATCGAAAAAAATTGACACGCTCATTTGATGCGAATAAAATGCGAATGCGGGAGAGGTGGGGGTCCGCTTTGTTAGCACAGCACGCGAAATATAATCTACTGTATTTTGTAGATGAAAGTTTAGCAACAGCCCCTTAAAAGTCGATAAAAAAGTGAACACGATTCAACTGCAAGAGACATAGATCCTCTTGAGCCCCCGCGACTGCGGGGGCTCATGAGGATCTATGCCTCTTGCTGAGACCAATTTGTTTCCATGTTTCTTGTACGGTGTTGCCTTTTGGTTGTTCGTTGAATGAGCCAAGATTTCAGAAATATATAAGTATGTACAGCGTACTACAGGAGCAGGGAAAGGGTTAATAAAATAAAACTCTCTCTCTCTCTCTCTCTCTCTCTCTCTCTCTCTCTCTCTCTCTCTCTCTCTCTCTCTCTCTCTCTCTCTCTCTCTCTCTCTCGGCAGGTTTGTAAAATGGCTGTGTCGATGACGATGTCAATGCCTAAACCGTTGTAAAATAAAGTTTCATTGATTCATTGATTCATTCATTGATTCTCTCTCTCTCTCTCTCTCTCTCTCTCTCTCTCTCTCTCTCTCTCTCTCTCTCTCTCTCTCTCTCTCTCTCTCTCTCTCTCTAACAGACACAATACAGCACAATATACATTGCAGATTTTGCTACGTTGCAGTGATGCACACTGTACGGTTGGATCACAGTGTCAGTTAGACCCGTTTCGCTTCCATTGACAGTAGTGTGAAGATGACCTACAAAGATCACAGCAGTCTTGGATCTGAGGAGAATCTGAGCCGTTGTCCGGGTTATGTAACTAGTATATGCCTTCTTCAGTGGATACGACCTTTAGAGACCAGGGAGTAACGAAATTACTAACTCGAAATGGGTATGTCCGATTCTCACTATAGGGGGGAGTCTTACTGCAAACCATTGGCACGCAATAGTTGCTGACTCATTAGTACAAATCATTTGTTTGTGTACCGTTTCTGATGTAACTGACGATTTTTAGAAGACGAAACAAGACGCAGGTCAGCACTGTAAGCGTCTTGACAGTGGAATCGAAACCCTGACACACATGCGAGATCGCTTGTTTGAACGCGATATTAATCAACTGCTTCCGTTGACACACGTTCCTGGCCTACTTCTGATTCCGAGCAAAGTCCAGTTGGCAAACGCTTTCGTTTCCGTGTTTTGAAAGGAGCATTTTCATTGTAATAAAAGGCAGATTTCTTAATCGTCATACCGTCATAAGAACTGTGCTTTAGGAACAGGAGAAGTAACCGCCGTGTGCTCGCAGGATGGACAGAGTATCTGGTAAGCTGCACATAACATGCTCGCGCACCATTTTCTTTCTACACTAGCTCTATCCACTTTTGTTCACCATTCAAAAATTTTAGTTCATTCTGCCCGCGACACACCACATTAAGATATGGTTCGACTATGATAGTTCAAGGGTGGTGGCAAAATAGCTTGGCGCAGCTTTTCTGCTACCACTCTTGAACTATCATGGTCGATCTGTCCTCAGAGGATAACTCCAAAATGTGGGTTTTTCATACCTCGGGCACAATGAGTTAATGATGATAATGGTATGAAAATGATGATGATGATGATGATGATGATGCTGATCATGATCATCTTCATTTTCATCATCATCAGAAGTTGCTGTCGTCGTCGTCGTCAATATTATCCATATAAACACGAAGTTTCAAATACTTGTGCGTTTGTTATGTCAGTGTTCTCTCTCTGCTGCACTGGCGAATCAAGTGTCATTTCTTTAGTGTCATTTTGTGTGTGTCATTTCCCGAGCGTCAGGTTTCGAGTGTAGTTTTGTGAGTGTTGTTGCATGTGTGTCGTTTCGTGAGTGCCATTTTGTGCGTGCCATTTTGTTGTTCGATAGCCGGTTAGGATGATACATAGTCTGGGACAATTTCGTCGCATTGCAGGCTTTCATGTGGTCCTTGTGATCGGCATCACCACTTCACTCACCGCTGTTGGGACATCAGACGACGGCTGTCATACGCTGGTATGATTCTCTTACTTTAACCTATTGACTCCCAGAAATGAGTGACTTCCATTCTCTATATCGCAAGCCATTTAGTTTTTGGAGTCTACAAAATTGAGTTGTCATATTTCTCTATTCTGGTCCTAGTTCGGACCTAGAGAAGACGTTGATTCAATCATTAAATACAAATGTAACCCCTCCACTGCCGAGAGGACGTGAACACGACCAAACAGCAAGAGGTATAGTTGCGGGGGCTCATGAGGATCTATGCCTCTTTTTCAAACCACTTTGAATCCATGTTCCTTAGACGACTGGGGATCTGACGTTGCAGTCACAATTTTTTTTTCTTTCAAAAACACAGTCTGCTTTCAGTGGGTGTGAAGAGGTTCAGTAAGCAAAGGTCTTCGGACCCACGAAGGCCGCAGTGGGAATGAAGCCGTTTTGCTACGATGGTTCATTTACTGAATTGGAATGGACTTTGTTTTTCAGGCAACAGCTCCGGAGACGCTGTGCCAGGTGACGGGGAAATTTGACGATCCAGACTGGGTGTGCCACGCTACATCTGTTGTCGACTGTAAAGAGAGGAGATACCTGGTACTTCGCAGTACCTGTGAAAATGTCAAGAATCCTAAAGGCACCGTGTACAAATGTATCACCGGACAGTGGGTGTCAACAGGTAAAATGTGAATGCAGCAGGCAAACGAAGACTATGAGCGGAGTAGCCCTTCCGCAAAATGGTAAATGCATGAGCTGCGAAATGAAGTAAAGTAAATGAAAGTCCTCAGGTTTGAGTGAGTGAGTGAGTGAGTGAGTGAGTGAGTGAGTGAGTGAGTGAGTGAGTGAGTGAGTGAGTGAGTGAGTGAGTGAGTGAGTGAGTGAGTGAGTGAGTGAGTGAGTGAGTGAGTTAACGTCCCCGGCACCGCAGTGATAATGGACGGCCTTAGAGGGCGGGTTATGGTGGATAGTGACAGTTATTACCTATGGAGTACTACATGATCACTGATCACTTCGACCACACTGCGACCGTGCCACTTTGATCTACCAGGATCTAATAACAGATATGCTATCTGAACAAGCCCGTCGGTTTTGCCGTGGCTGGAAAGTTGTACCCGTACTTCGAAGGTTGTATATTGCTGACGCCCTCCTTGACACTTTCTGAATAAACCCTGCCGCTTGCAGGAGTTCTCCTCAGATAGAACCACGTGAAGAGTACACCATAAGTACACTCATATTCAAATGAGGCGCGAAGCATCTTATTTGGATAACAATGTTCTTGTGTCGTACTCACCGTAATGCATACAGTACTGGAAAACTTGCGTGCTCAACACAGTCGTGCACATCCAGCCCCACAATCGAATACGACGATGATTGTTCAAGGATGGTGCTAGAATAGTAAATAACCCCTTTACTGAGTAGAAAAAATGGAAACTACACTACTGCAAGAGGTATAGATCCTTATGAGCCCCTGCAATTGCGGGGACTCATGAGGATCTATACCTCTTGCTGAAACCACTTTGTATCCAATGACGGCTGAAGCTCTTTTGCGTTGAATTTACACAGATTTCAGACGTACAATGTATGATCAGTGGCATCTAGTGATGGGGCAAATACATGATGGTTATGTAGAGGTCCCATTTTATTTTTAATTCTTTTTGAATCATACGATTCATCAATCAATATTACAAATAGTGTTAGATATGTTATGTCGTTATTGTTGATATTTTATTTTTGTTGTCATTTCTTCTACTTTTTGTTCCTGATGTTTGTAGTGCTGTTTTTGAAGGTGCAGTTGTTGTGCGTAACAACTTTATTCTTGATGTTACAGTACCCACGACAAGATCAGTGAAACGTCGACCGAAACGGTGGTGTGAGTTTTGTGGGGTTTGGGGTTGTTTTTCTTGTGTTTCTTGTTTTTTGTGTGTTTTTTTTTCTTATGAGATCAAAAAATAATTACAAACTAAATCATTTCCAACATAATACAGTCTCGCATAAGTCAGTTTTTTAATATTTCATTTTTGTATTCTATCCCCCCCCCCCCCGCCCCCGCCCGCACTACCGCCCTCCCACCTTCTCCCTCATGAGAGCAAAATTATCCTCCTCCCCCCCCCCCCACCGCCCGCACCACTGCCCTCCCACCCCTCTCCCTCATGAGAGCAAAATATACAAAGTTACATATATGCTCCCTCGTCCTCTACCCCCCTCCCCCGCCACAACCACGACCACCACCCCCATCCTCCCCTCCCCCCCCCCATCCCACCACCACCACCACACACTCTCCCATATACCTACGCGCACGCTCACAAATACATACACACACTCACAAATTACGTACACATGTTGTAACAATATTAAAGTACCAGTTTGGCTGTCTAAGTCAGTAGTGGTAGAGTTATAACAATTAGGATGTGAGGGTGACTGATGGTGGGGAAAACAGACAAAAAGCAGATTAAGTGGAGGGTTGCAGTTATTCGGGTCGACTACCTGAGTAGGCAAACCAGCCTTATTGGAATGCATCATATCTCCTTGAGAGAACCGCACCTTGTTCTTGGACATTGTATTCCAGCTTCAGAAGTCATAAGTCAATTATCAATGCACTGATTATTCAACTTGTCATCCCTTAACTTTGCTACGCTATAGGGGGCGGTGGTGGTTCGTCTCCTCCCGCGAACCAGCCTCCGAGTTTCACCTACTGTCCCTCCGACATCACGCGTACAGCCTCATCGGGATATGTCAGTACTACCGTCGGATGGTCCACTCCCACAGCCACGGATCCTGACAGCGGTACACCCAGGTGCGTTAACGCTGGTCCCATATTACTCTCTTGAATGCCGAGAAAAAAGCAAACACGATCCAGATGCATGAGACATAGATCCTCGTGAGCCCCCGCAATTGCAGGGGCTCATGAGGATCTATGTCTTTTGCTGAGACCATTTTGTGTCCATGTTCCTTGGACGGTTGTGGGATTTGGTCGTTGAAGGAACGGAGATTTCAGAAATACAGTATTCGCAGCAGGGGGGGGGGGAGGGGGAGGGGGGGAACGTGGGAGGGGGGGGGGGGGTTGAGGAGGGGGTTAAGTTTGATATATTCGGCCATGTCCCCATCGTCTCCTATCTTCCAACACTCCATGGCTTTGGATACATGTCATCCTGCCCACCCATCCTCTTTGGACAATTGTGGCTTTTGTTGTTCAGTGAACACAAATTTCAGAAACAAGGAGGGGGTTGCCTTGGGGAAACATTTCGTAATAAAATGATGCACAAAAAGCAGTTGCAGTACTTTCATAAGATCGGGTAATGTGAAAATGTGATGAAGGTATTTACTTGTTACGTTTTACCCCTGCACTGCTAGAAAAAACACGACAAAATGCACAGACCTTCATGAACCCGAGACCTGTGTGTTCTTTGCTTATTTCGGTTCTGTCACCTGGAACGACCTTTCCAGCCCATGTCAGACATGCTTCAACTCTGCTTTCAAATCGCTGCTCATATTTCTTATGCGTATAGTTTAAGACGTACATTAACCTTTTTATGGATTTTCAGTTTAGCAGTCCTTGGCAGTACCTGTTCTTGTAACGGTGTGTGTGTGCGAGAGAAAAAACTTTTGATATATGTCACTTTAGTTGGAACATATATTGTCCCTTTTACTTTCTTGTACTTTTTGTTATTTGATTTTTAATCTCGTATAGCGCTTAGAGCATCATTAATCTGGAGGTTAAGCGCTGTATAAATGTATAATCTTATTATTATTCTCATTATATTTATGTTTCTAGAACGGGCGTATTTATTTGAAAAAAAAACCGAACAAGTGACTGATATACGAGTAAAATGCGAAAAAGAACCCCCCCACCCCCACCCCCACACCCCCACCCCCAACCCCCCCCCAAAAAAAAATAAATAAATAAATAAAATAAAATAAAAAAAACGCGTTCAAAGCGTGTTTCTTTTTTTGACAATCCGTGGGCATTGAAGGCAACAGAATCGCTGATTCTGGGACCAACAGTGCACGCAATGATCGTACCTGTCAGGCTGAGACTATTTTTCGTGATTCTAAGCCCGCCATTGGTGCCTATATATCTCGTGAGTGGAACGCTGAGTGGGACAATGAAGAGGTGAACAGGCTCCGTGAACCTCTTCCTGAAGTGTCCGACAGTCTACCTCATCGCATAGGCAGCCGCCGTGAGGAGACTGTCCTTGCTCGTCTTCACATTGGCCATAATTATATCACACACTCCTTTTTATTGCAAGGAGAGAAACGCGGCTGGTGCTTCGCCTGCGACGAGTCGTTTTCGGTGGAGCACTTCTTGACATCATGTGCTGACCTAATCGATATCAGGCGGAAACACTATCCAGCAGACTCTTCGAAGGTTTTGTTTCGGGATGTTCCCCCGGACAAAATCTTCAGCTTTCTAAAGGAAGCCAATTTGTTTTACAAGATTTGAGTCTGTAGTCTGTATAAATCTGACTACTCTTATGAATTTCAAAAGTCTGTAGACCTGTACGATTGACCTGTGCGATCTTTTGTTTGTTTGTTTGTTTGTGTTTTTTTTTTTTTTTTTTGTTTTGTTTTTTTTGTTTTGTTTTTATAACCCAAGAATACTTTTAAACTGTATTTACATCATGTTTTAAGATCTTTCTCTTAGTCTACTTCTTCTGGCTGACCCTTCCAGCCGTGAGATGGCTTTAGTCGCCTGCTCGGCGTTAATCCCCAATAACTAACTAACTAACTCTCTGCCACTGTACTCACACTGTACGTACATTTCTGTGTCTGAAATCTTGGTGCATTCAACGATCAAAAGCCATCACCGTTCAAGAAACGTGGAGACACATTGGTGTCAGCAAGAGGCATAGATCCTCATAAACCCCGGCATTCGCGGGTGCTCGTGAGGATCTATGTCTCTTGCAGCTGGATCGCGTTCACCGTTTTTCTCGGCAGTCAATGGGTTAAGTATGTGGAATGAAACATCGTGTTTCTTTCTTTGTTAAAAGCGTGTTTCTTTCTTCGTTGGTAATGTCTTCGTGTTTATTTGGCGCTGATTTGACATGGATTCGAAACTGATTTTCTCTGGCTGGATTTGAAATTGCTGTGTGTTCAAAGTGTGACCAAGGTGCAGGGTCCCGCGCCATACAGCTCTTTCTCCGAAGGCTCCACGCCCATCCGGTACCGTGCTACAGACAGCGGTGGACTTTCGGTGGACTGTTTATTTACCGTCACTGTTACAGGTACACACACACAACACACACACACACACACACACACACACACACACACACACACACACACACACACACACACACCATCACACACACACACACACACACACACACACACACACACACACACACACATTGTCGGCGCCAAGCTAATTTGGCACTGCCCGTGAATTATCATGGTCGATCCATCTCTCGCAACTGGTGCATAGTCATTAGATGACGCCTCCAAAATTTGGAAAATGCGGCCGTCGGGCTGAATGAGTTAACCATTTGCATGTCGGTAGCGGTTTTTTGTAGTGATGATTCCTGTAGTAATCATCACGACAACAACCGGCAATGAAGAAGCTGACAGAATGGCAAAAGTGGGCGCAGAGAACGAACAAGACGAAAATGGAGTCAGCTTCACAGAGATGAAGACCATCATTAAGTCTGTGTACAGACCAACACAACGGCCCTTAGACAGTTACCATCAGCTGTCCAGACAAGAGCAGGTCACCATCTTCCCTCTGAGGACCGGGCACAACCGACTCAATTTCCACATGCACAGACGCTTTCACCTTGTGCCATCTCCCCTGTGCCCTTGTGGAGAAGCAGAGCAGACCACAGACACATCCTCCAGGACTGTGGGAACCACCAGCTGCTCAGGGAGGACATGTGGCAGAAGCCCGCCACTCTACAAGAGAAACTGTACGGGCCTGTGGAGGTGCTACAGAAGACCACAGATTTCATTTTGAGAGCCAAACTCCAAGTGTGACGGCGTTCGAGAAGAAGAAGATCACGACAACAACAGCTATGACACGCCAAAGGTTAACAACGTAGCTGTCAGCTGAAACACAGACGCCAATATTGCTGTGAGCTCTTTAACCCCTGGCGTCGATTCTGCAAGTGACCTATATTTACACACGATGCACTCGCAACTTTGACACTTGCCCCCTATCGCAGGCCTAACCATGCCGCCTCTGTCGTCTGCTACCGTCATAAGCTGTGAAGGCTGAATGTCTCTGGCGGTTAACCCTTATCACTCGGAATACACCAGTGTGTAAAATAAGTTTGGCTAAAATAGTTCAAGGGTAGTGCCAGAATAGCTTGGCGCCTTTTGGCGCCAAGCTATTCTGGCACCACCCTTGAACTAAAGCCATTGGTCTACTAATGATATCCTTATCTGTAAGTACTATAATGTAGCTTGGACGGTTGGATGTAGCAGTGTACAAATTTGAAGCTTTTAGCCTCAGTATGATACGGGTTATCAGCAATGTTTGACTTACTCTCTCCCCGAACAGAAAACACTTTTTGCACCTTCACTATTCTCATAAAGTTCATTTATATATGTACAATACGGTATCTTATTATTGCGTATGATAGCATACGATACTATATTGTTTCCAGAATAGTGACCGAACAGATTGTTCCTTTCACAGTTACCCGCTGCTCCAGCTCGTATATTGGTAACTTTCAAAATGGCTACCAGAGCTGCAGTGCGAACAACATTTACGGTTCCCAGTGCAGCCACTCGTGCAATTATGGATACGTCCTATCTGGTTCATCCACGGTTTCCTGCCAGTCATATGGCGCGTGGAGCCCTGCATTCCCCGTCTGTAATAGTAAGTTCGTTTAATCCCTTGCCTGCTTCTGTGTGTACATGTTTATCAGTCTCTGAAATCTTCCTTCAGTCAACCACCAAAAGCCAAAACCGCCCAAGAAACATGGATCCAAATTGGTCTCAGCAAGAGGCATAGATCTTCATGAGCCCCAGCAGTCGCGGGGGGCTCATGAGGATCCATGGCTCTTGCAGTTGGATCGTGTTCACTTTTCTCGGCAGTGAAGGAGTCAATATTTTTATGTTAGCTGGTGTTTCTGCTTTATGTTGTCCGTAGTTTTGATGGAGACCGGGGTGGCTCAGTTGGTAGGGCGTCCGACACTCAATTGTAAGGTCGTAGGTTCGGACCCTGGAGAGTTTACATTTTGTAAGAACCCTATTCGGTGCCCCGTCTTTGAAATCACTTTCGTGGTAGCAAAAGACGTTGAACTCGAAACGTACTTTAATTATTCTTCGCAGGCACGGTCTGAAGTTTTGTTTATTTGTCTTATAATTGTTTTTGGTTGTGTTCGTATCAAAAATTTTCTTGTGTATCTTCGGATTTAAAATAAAGAGTTTAGGTGATGACCAATATGTGTCATTGACGATGATACGGATATAGCATGGTTTGCATGGATGATTCTCTCTTTTAAGGACTTCCCTCACAGGGGCCGTAAAGTGTATCTGTTAACTCAGTAACTGACGGGGAAGGCGCGAGGATATCCATCTGCAAGAGACTTAAACCCTCACGAGCCCCCGCGAATGCGGGGGCTCGTGAGGGTTTACGTCTCTTGTTAGTCCTGTGTTCGTTGTGCCTATTGTTGGTCGCCATTACATCGTATTCTTTAAGCGGATGTCGGTCAGTGTGCAGTCGTTTCGGACGGGCATTTCGCTTGTAGCAAAGGGATTAATCATAGTACGATGAACGCTGTCTTGTATAATGCGCGTCTTGCGGCCTGTTCAGTAACATTGCCCTCAGACACGTAAAAACTTCAACATATAGCGGCTTTAGTTGGAACCCAGCATCTGTCTGCGGGCCAATCGCACAAAAGATGAAGGTCATTCTGATTTGTGACGGATGTTATTAACGCCATGATGTTTGTACACGTCACATGACGTCACATCAGTCTTTAGTTCGGCTTGGGCTCCAACAAGTCTAACCCCTTCACCGCCACTCGACGCATATTTTGTTTTATGTTTTGCGTTCATTGAAAAGTAAAAGCCACAAGCGCGTCAGGGAGCATGGATCAAATCGGTTTCAGCAAGAAACATAGATCCTCATGAAGCCCCGAAGCCGGGTGGGCTCATGATGAACTATGCCTCTTGCGGTCGGATAGCGTTCACTTTTTCTCATCTGTGAACGGATTAACAGTATAAATTTACTTGTGTGCTGGTCCATGATTTTGATATACTGACGAGCAAAAGAAATGATTCCAAAAATGTCGCATTTCTTTTACTCTTGAATGTCCACATTCGCAGGCCAGCACACATTAACTTTTTTTTCCAGAATTGTCTTGTGGAAATCCTGGAAGCGTGAGCAACGGACAATGGTCGTGTCTAAGGGGTTACGTGTACCTCGAGACATGTGCCCTTCAGTGCAACGCTGGTTTCCAAAGTTCAGGTACCGCCAGCAAATCGTGTGGAGGCAGTGGCCAGTGGACTGCCGGAGGAACATGCATTGGTAAATATACTGACAAAGAAAAGAAATGCGACATTCTGGGATGATCGAAAACACTAAAGTGTTTCCGATCATTACAAAAAATTATTATTTCTTTTGCTTGTCTGTATACTTTAAAAAATTCTTTTAATTTTTTTTTTACACAAATTATTTTTAGCTAGTATGCAGTGTACAACAAGTGTTGGGCAGAGCACAGTGGCAACATTGGATTACGTACGTACAATATAACTGATGAATACAACCGCGCCACGTGTTCATTTAAAAAAAGTAGAAGAAGTGTAAAATACTTATGTTTATACACACGAGCAAATATCCAAGAACGGTTGATAACATTTACTTAGATAGCATTCTGGATACAGAGCAGGTTATCTGATCTGGTTTTTAGTTCCTCTTTCTCATACAATGCACTCTAGTTGTGATGTATCTACCATGCCCACGTCAAAATTGTTCCGCCTCAAAATAAATATTACGCCCCGCAATAGTACAGCCACTACCTTTGTTTTCAACAGATGTAGAGCCCCCGAAATTCACTCAGGGTTGTCCGCCAAACCAGCAGCTTTTCTCCGGGCCCTTGGAATCGGATGTGACCGTGACTTGGAGTGACCCCGTTGTCATTGACAACAGCGGTCGTGTGACCTTGACCAGTGAACCAGCAAAGTCAACGTTGTTAGGCCCCGGTTTACACATTGTTCGTCTGAAAGCGGTGGATTCTGCGGGCAATTTAGCTACTTGCGAATTTCGCGTCACTATACAAGGTAAGAGAAACTTCTTGGGCAAGCTAATGCCCTTTGGAGAAGATTTGTAAACCTGTCCAGTGGTGGCTAATTAGAATTTGTTATTGTTTTCTTAACCATACGAAGTATTTGTATTTGCAGAAAAAAAAATTGTTGTATCGTTGGGCCATTCCCGTCGATACAACAATTTTTCTCTGCATATACTTGATTATACAGAGCTTGGGTTTTGTCGAAGAAACTGTTACACATGCACACGTAATTGCATCCATAAACGTATGCTCGATGGGAAGCTTAAACTCATTCGAGACGTGCCGTCTCCCGATACGAGGCTTTAAGCCGCGTATCCGGAGGCGGCACGTCTCGAGTGAGTTAAGGAGTGCACAGTAAAACGCACTTGGTATCAGATTCGACTGTTGTTTTTATTTTTCTTTTCTTTTCTTTTTTTTTTTTCTTTTCTTTTTTACATATCAGTGCCTGCCATTTTGTATGCAGGATAGTGGATGTTGTTCGGAAAACAGAAGTAGGTCAGATTTTGCAAGTGACTGTCGAAAACGGTGGATTAAATGCCCGGACGAGTGTGATCTAGCTCGCGTGATTTTCCCTTGGTTTTTAATCAAAGGTTTGCGCCAAACACGTGCAAATTTTGATCTACTTCCGATTTCCGAATAACCTGCTTTAAATTTGAATTCCCGTAATATTTGACAGCGCGTCAGTGCCAGTCGTTTACCTCCACCGCCAACGGACAAGTGAACTGCAGTCGCAGGTTTGTGGAGGGCTCAACGTGTGCAGTTGCCTGTAACCGAGGATACAGGCTACAAGGGCAGGGCAACGTGGCTTGTCTAGCTACAGAGCAGTGGAGCGGACCCCTTCCCGTGTGCAACAGTAAGAAATATTAACTCATTCGAGACGTGCCGCCTCCGGATACGCGGCTTAAGCCGCGTATCCGGAGGCGGCACGTCTCGAATGAGTTAACCCATTGAACCCCAAGAGCGAATTTCCCATTTATTGAAATCTTAGAGGTGTCACTTAATTAGCAACTATGTACCCGTTCCAGGAGAATGATCCATGATAATTCAAGGGTAGTGTCAGATTAGCTTGGCGCCTGGTGGCGCCAATCTAATCTGGCACTACCCTTGACTGATCATGGAAAGGTCATCACCCGCTGTAGTGCGTCGGGTTTAAATGGGTTACAAGTCACTGAGCTAGGCATTTTGCATATACTAGTGGCATAGCTGTGTGCTGGTCTGTGATTTTGGACTCTACAATCGCACACCATCACACATTCTCATGGTTTTTATACATACGGAGAAGAAAGTTGCGACAGATATAGATTTATTTTCATTACCTTTTAGGCTGTTGTCTCTCCTCTCAAGACGGAGTATGTGAGTGATTTATTTTTATTTGTTTCACCTGGGTCCGTTCACATTAATTATTTTTTCACCGTCGCTGCACTCATCCGAAAGACATTTCCTTCTATGTTTATGCTGATGTTTGCTTGGTTCACACCAAAAAAAACCTGAAAAAAAACACATTAGGCATTATCCTAACCACTGCCACGTTCTACACAACAGTATATATATATATATATAGTGAAAAGTTAAGTTATTTGTTTTCGTTTCGTCATAAACAACAACAGTTGTCTCTATGTTTAAAGCAACTCGAAAGCGCGTTGAACGTACGTTGAAATCCCTGCGGGTGTCGTAACCCCTTTGCCGTGGATATACAAAATGTATAGCCGTAAGAGAAAGGAAATGAGAGTTGTACCCTCCGAGGACAGCGTTATATTTCGTGGCAAGATCGACCATGATAGTGCAAGAGTTGCTTGGCGTGTGCATTCTGATACTGCCTTTAACTCATTCGAGACGTGCCGCCTCCGGATACGCGGCTTTTATGCCGCGTATCCGAAGGCGGCACGGCTGGAATGAGTTAAACTGCTATCCCCGATTATGAGGCTAATATATATCTGTCTTGAGCTTTCTCGTTTCACCAGAAGAATACTTGTGGTGTACTCTCCGAGTGGGTCTTTCTCTAGAGTACACCCGCAGACGGCACGGGTAATCTTGAGCCTAATAATCGATCCGTATCATGCGTGTTAGGACTTACTGGTCTGGTTACATTTTGCAGTCGTTGTGTGTCCGCGTCCATCGAATCCTGCCAATGGACAGTACATCTGTCCCAGTGGAGTTGAGTACGGGTCCGTGTGCACTCTGACATGTGACAATGGTTACACCCTACAAGGTCAAGCTGGCACTGAGTGTCGGGAAAACTCCACTTGGACTTCAAGCGGCACATGTTCAGGTACTCTGTTAACACACTGGTCCTTCAGATAAGGTAGTATAATATGAGGTGACGTGAGGTGGGCAGAGATCCCATACCATGTGCAGGAGTACACTCTTGACAGACCCACTCGAGGAATACGCAACAAGTACACTTCTATTCAAATGAGATGCTTAGCATCTCATTTGAATAGAAGGGTACTTGTGGCGTACTATCCGCGTGGGCCTGCGGAACGTGATCTCTAGTAAAGGAGGCAGATCAGATGCTTGGTTTTATGTGAGTTCGTTAACCCTTTAGGTGTCTGTAGCAGTTTTAGTCGCGATGATTCAACCCTACTGCGTAGAGCCGTAAGGTCCGAAGTCTCAGACCAGAAAACATCTGGACTTGATTATTCTTCACTAACTCTAAATTCCCTTTTGTTTTGCGCAGATATTGACCCACCCCAGTTTGTCAACGGCTGTCCCGGTGACATCCGAGTGTACGCCTCGGCGCTGGGTCGAGACACTATTGTCCGCTGGGACACTCCCACCATCAGAGACACGTCAGCAAAACCTATCACGCTCAGCAGTAACGTTGCATCCGGTGCGTCATTTCCGCCCGGTGTTACTGTTGTGACGTACACAGCAAGGGACGTCAGCGGAAACAACAAGAGTTGTCAGTTTACTGTTAACGTCACGGGTAAGTTGTATATGGGATATTCCGAAACAAATACGTTCGCTATTTATGTTTCTTTGTTTCTTGCTAACTCATTCATCGCCGGGATACAACAAACACCACCAAGCTGCAGAAGGCATAGGTCATCAAGACAACGCACATGCATTCTGTTCATGATATATTTGCCTCCTAATCGCCTTTTTTGTATTAATTCGTGTCCTGATGATAGAATGGGTTATTTACCGGTTTGTTGTGGTTGGAGCCTTACCAGTATCCGTAACCCTGTCACCGCCGACCGACAGTCAACTTTGCTTGCAACATGAAAGACGCACAGATCACGTAATCCCCACGCGCGACTAGCGAAGCGGCTAACGGCACTAATACCGTTTGCGGGACTACTTCCCAAAATATTCCCATTCGGGGAGTACACCACAAGTGCACTTCTATTCAAATGAAATGCTACGCATGGTGTACTTGTGCTTCGCATCTCATTTGAATAGAAGTGTACTTGTGGTGTACTCCACGAATGGACTGACCCACTATCTATATAGGCAGAACACCCGCGAATGGTACAGGCGGTTACTTACCACACACTACGTACAATGGTTCGAGAAACATAGTATGTGTGTGCTGCTCTGCCCTTTTGGACCTTACAAGGTAGAATGGTTTTCAAAACCATTATGATTGCTAACAATATGAGATCACGCACAAAGACGTCCATACGTTGATGGTGTCCTTATTTTTGTTGCAGTTCTGACCTGCAGCGAGCCTAGAAAAGAACTATCCAGCCCATCCGTCACATCCATGAATTTTACCTGTCCTAATGGCTACGTGTACGGCGCGAGGTGTGTGGTGAGCTGTGTGCAGAACTACCGTCTGATGGGAGGGGATGCCGTGTGGTGTGACCAGGACAACAAGACTTTTCCCCCACAGACGCTCTGGTCATGGGCTGGATCTGAGGCCAACAAGCCTCAGTGTAAAGGTGGGGAATCTCACACTCTCATGTTAGCAATTTCGTATTCTCAGATCTCTCAGCGACAGCAGATCTGCGCGTTCGAGTACTTTCTGGGGGTGGGGGCTTCCAGACACCCCCAAAAAGGGACTTTTTATAGCATTTTAATCAATTTTGGATCTGGAGGAGGGGTTCCGGAACCCCTAGGATTTCCCCATCCCACCCCACCCCTACCCCAGATCCGCCCCCGATACAAGATTTATACTGAGAGTGATTCTTGGAACAGATATTGGTTGCAAATATGCCAGTTGCCACTAGGACAATACGTATGATATGTTGTTCTGTGTGAATTCACCTTTAAATTGTTAACCATTATACCGTTGCGAGTTGGCTTTAGTCGCCTGCTCGCCAATAAACGCCAATAACTAACTGTCTATCATTATCATGGACAAAATCGAGCACGAAGGATAGATTGCAGCCCGCACGTCTATTCATGTGCTTCTGACCAGCTGTAATTTTTTTTTAAAGTTCGTATGGCATCTCAGACGAAGAAAGGTCTGTGCCAAATCAAATTTCAAGGTGACCTTAGCTTCAGTCTTCAGTCGCCATTGTGTCATTCTCTGCCTGTGGGCATGATATATTTTTTGAAATATAATGATCAATTAACAAAAACGTCTTCCCTTGTTTTTAAAATATATAAAAACTAAATGAAAGAAAGTTTCAAGTTGTAAATAAAACCCGTTTTAGAAAAGCGAAGAGAGAACACGAAGTATCTAAATACTGCATTATGACATAGACACGTGTTATCATGCAGAAAACCGTTGCCCACCCCTGAAGGCCCCTGGCAACGGAGCTTTGAGCTGTTACCATGGCAGTCTGGGTTGGGACTGTCTGATGTCCTGTGATAGCTTGTGGGACGTCCCTGCCAGCACTGACGGTCACTTCTACTGCACCAACAAGGACGGATACTGGATCCCGAGCAGGGTTCCCAACTGTGTTGGTAGGCCTATCCAGCACGCAAAAAGCTATCGGTCCGAAGTCGGCCGCTGCGGCCCGCGCACTGTCGTGCGCGGGCCCATGGCGGACGATTTCGGCCCGATGGTCGTTGCGCACTGTGGATGGTTGTGTCGTAATATGCCACGTTTCACAAGAAAAATGGGCATCGGCGGTGAATTTTACCATCTTCGAAAATAGCTGCCAGGAAAGGGGAAAGTACAATGTTTTCCAGACATATTCGCAAGCCCCCGAAATACACATTATCATAAGCACAATGTTGTAGATTCACATACTGACAAGCAAAAGAAATGTGACATTTTGGAACCATCAGAAACACTACAACACTACTCGCATTTCTTTTGCTAATCAGTATATATTTTTTTAACTTGAGCACGTGCAGCCTGTAGACGACAAGACTGACCTCAATAAGATGATTTAATTAAAATTAATCCAAATCGGCGCTGAAGTAAAACTAGAGGCATTTCGCCTAGCGAAGGTAGTGAAAATGATGATGGTGATGACGATGATGATAATGATTTTGATGATGATAATGTGATGTATTTCAGAGCGGACAGGCCCGTCCCATGTCCGACTGCAGGCCGAGGTGTTCTACACAACCGACAACTGTAACGTATCTCTGGACACTCTCCGTCAGCGGTTCGTCACACGGATAAGCCTGTCTCTTTTTAAGGATGCGTGTGCTGGAGTTGTGTACTGCGTCCCGGACAACGTGCAGGTAAGTTTATAGATGTATCCTCACGTGCGGATTACTCGTGTGCTAGTCTGTGATTTTGTACCTTACGGCCTTTGGCCGTAAGGTACAAAATCACAGACCAGCACACATGTTTTTGTTGGCACAGTGTATTAGATCCCGATGTGCCAGACACTGTGTATTGAACCTTTGAAAATCTTAAAATATTCTTTAAATCTTTAAACAGCACGGCCAGTGTCTGTTAAAGGGTGGTTTAACATTTCTATCCGAAGACGGCACATTTGGGCTGCCTTCCCTGGGGGAGACACGTAGTCGCGATGCAGCGCGCACCACCAACCTACACAGGTTTTTTTTTTTCTACAAACAATCTGTGTATTGGTATTTAACTCATTCGAGACGTGCATAAGCCGCGTATCCGGAGGCGGCACGTCTCGAATGAGTTAATACTATGTTTGGTCCCATCTTATTATGTTTGGTCCCATCTTATTATGTTTGGTCCCATCATGCGAATGTCGACCAGTGTGTAGCGGGTTTAGACTCTCAATTCCTGTTTACTGGCATCGAAGGGGTTAAGGTCCGCTTCTGCAAACTGTCGCCGTGCAATTTCGTGTTTGATATTTATGTAGGCCAGGTCCGTCTCGAGACATTAGACTGTTGCGAACAAGTTCGCCGCATGTTTTGCAAAATATGCCCATGGTCAAGTCATCTTGACCGTCATCATATTTTGGGGCCCTTAATCTCCAGAAGCAAATGTACAGGCCAACACCATATGTAATTATGATCTAGAATTTTGTAAAAAGCACGCTTTGTAAGGACAAGCACTAAACAATGGTCAATTGTTTGTTCTCGTCCATTTTATTATTTTTATATAAAATATTATTATTATTATCATCAACATCATCATTTGTATATGGCATGCATGGCAGTCCCCTATTTGGTCCAGATTTCATATTTAATTAGATGATTTGTATAATGCAGGTGACCTGCGGGCCAGCCATGTCGAGAGTCAAGCGAGAGACTGATGGAGACGTGTTGACGTGGACACATCGACAACGGCGGGCAAGCGGCGCCAACACTCACACCATTGTTCTGTCCTTCCACCTCACTCTGCCTTACTACGATGGGGGAGACCTGTCTGTTGAGGAAACTCATCATGTACGATCGCTACAGTTTTCTTTTATTGTCGTCTTATTTTGTAACTGTCGTGCATAGGAATAAGATAGACGACTTTTGCGGGGCAATTGGAATAATATACTTTGGCTGGCGGTGCCGATTTTTGTCGCGATGATTCCTGTCGGACATAAACCGTTACTGACAGCCTAAGGGTTAGGACGTGCGCTTTGGTATTAGATTTTAGTTTGGGCGCAATCTAAAAGGAGCAAAGGGATCTAACTGTCTACTCACGTATTTGTGCAACGAAGAGTTACTCCCTTTGGTATATGCGCCATCGTGCTTGTTTGATAAAGGTGGTTAGCCGAGCACATGCAGCTTTCCAGTGGCGAACACATAACAACATAGGGAAAGCAGGAGACGCTAACAAGCAGGATACACAGATTCTCATGGGCACAAACTAGAATGCGGGGCAGGGGCGGATCAGTTACCCCGGGGTGGAGGGGGGGGGGGGGAGGCGAGGTTCCAACCCGGGACCTTCAACCTGATACGAAAGGCCTTCCCCGACACTAGACCTTGCTTCCAGTGGCCGAAAATTCGAAAAAGAGGGGGGCGGGGGGGGGGGTGACGGGGGTAAAGGGGGAGGGTATGTGTGTGTGTGTGTGTGTGTGTGTGTGTGTGTGTGTGTGTGTGTGTGTGTGTGTGTGTGTGTGTGTGTGTGTGTGTGTGTGTGTGTTCCAAACACCACAATCAGGGACTGTTGTAGCATTTTAAAGAATTTTTGGGGGAGGAGGAGGGGGGCGGGCGGGGGGGGGGGGGAGGGGCGGAAGCCCGGAGCCCCCTACCCCCCTTCCGCGGCGGCGGCTCATGAGAGGGCTCATACATTTTGCATAAGCATAACAACGTAGACGGCACTCCAGCCAGCAAGCTTGAAGATCTACTTTGATTCTTATAAGCCACCGCACTCTATGCGGCCCATGATGATAAAATATATGGCCTGTAGTAGATTAATAGGAGTTTTGACTGTGCTTTTGGTATGTATACAGGCGTGTTCTCCACCTTGTCAATCGATGGTAAACAATAATCATGACTGAGAAACTAGTTGTTTGGGATTTCTTTCGCCAGGCATTCTTAACGAGAAAGGAGGAAGTTTTCAGGACGATTGAGTCTAACGTAGACCAGCTCATCATTGACAAGCTCCCAGCGGACGAATTCACGTTGAGTCACGAGCTGTTTGAGTGTCCCCCAGGAACCGTGAACATAAGGAGGAGTAACACGACGCTTCTCTTTTGCGGTAAGACGACAATAGTTCGTCAATGACTTATTACCCCCCCCCCCCCCTCCCTGCCACTGCACGTACATACTTGTTTCTGAAATCTTTGTTCACTCAACGACCAAAAGCCAAAACCTTCTAAGAAAAATGGATACAATTTGTTCTCAGCAAGAGGTATAGATCCCATGAGGCCCCCGCGACACCGGGGCTTCATGAGGAGCTATGTCTCTTGGAATTGGATCGTGTTCAGTTTTTCTTGGCCGTAAAACGGTTAACTCTGCAGTAATCAGCTCAACGTACGAGCAACCAAAGGTTGGAATTTTTATGGGAAAGAGAATGTGCCTGCAACTTATGTAAACAACAGACTGAAACTGTTGGACTCTTGCGGAAGTGGGTAAATTATATGTCACTGAGCAGGCGATGGATAGGAGGCAGTTCTTTGGACGACTGACTAATTTGGTGAGTTAGTGAGTGGATTAACGAAAACTGTAGCTGTGGAGGTAGGTAGGTGTGTAGTGGCGCAATAACTGGCTTGATCGAATAGTTGAATAATTGATTCACCGATTAACAGCTGGTTGTGGAGCGGGTCACTACCTGCCTGTGGGGTCCTCCCAGTGTCAGCCGTGTCCCGTGGGCAGCTACACGGATCTGGACAACGCCACGGCCTGTACACCCTGCCCGCCGGGATGGTCCACAGCACGCAGTGGCAGCACAGACGCCGCAAGCTGTGATGGTCAGTTGGACTGTTGTTAATTTGAGTTCTGATTGTGTGGCTGGTTATTACTTTGCTTGCCATTTATTACCTTTACTGCTAATAGATTGTTGTCCAAAGGTTTGCTGGCAGCTGGTCTTTCACGTGCTGGTACTGTTTGCGGGAGAATTCGGGGCGTACGCCACAAGTACTTGTGGCGTACTGCCCTAGTGGGTTCTTCAGCAAAGTGTTCCGATGATTCCAAAAATGTCGCATTTCTTTTGCTTGTCAGTAGAGGTTAATAATTGCAGGGTGAATGTCATAATGCGCGGATTAATGATGTGCGCAATAACGAAAATAATTTGCATGACTGAGATTTTTTTTTCTTCTGTGTTTCAGTCACAGACGGCACAGTGTACTAATGTGACGAAAACGAAATGAAGAAAAAGTGATACTACGTTCAATTCATGCTGTATACTCTGCAGTTTCTTGTTGCTTTTTCTGCCATTTTTACCTAGTTTTTTTTTTGTTAAAATATTACATGTCTATAAGAAACGAGCTTTCATTCCGTTGATCTTTGAAATTCAATGAAAAATTGCATCTCTGAACACAAATACAGGTAGAAGTTGGGTTATGTAGAGCGTCATAAAATTCCGACTGTCCTGCCCTCTTTGAGGGCACGCGAGTCGGATTTTAGACAGAGGGTAGGGTGACGTATGTCTCATTGCTTCTTAACCATTATCATTCGGAATACACCAGTGTGTGAAATAAGTTTGACTAAAATAGTTCAAGGGTAGTGCCAGAATAGCTTGGCGCCTCTAGGCGCCAAGCTATTCTAGCGCCACCCTTCAACAAAAGCATTGGTCTGTATTTTATCTGTAAGTACTATTATACAGCTTGCATATGGCAGTGTACAAATTTGAAGCTTTTAGCCTCAGTATGATATAAGTTAAAATCTACAAGAATGGTAGTCAGAAATGTGTAAAAGGCACTGGTCACGAAACGTGGGAAAGACAACCAGTAGGTCATGGGTGTCACAAAACGGTTGCCGAGAATAAGTGAACACGATCCAACTGCAAGAGACATAGATCCACATGAACCCTCGCGACTCCGGGGGCTCATGAGGATCTATGCGTCTTGCTGACACTAATTTGCATCCATGTTTCTTGGGCGGTTTTCGCTTTTGGTCGTTGAATGAACCACGGTTTCAGACGCAGCAATGTACTTACAGTGGCAGAGATCCTATTCTCAGAAGAAATTGTTGTACACGGTATTTTGGTATCAGTTTCAGCCAACTTAATAAAATTTCAAATACAAAACGATTTCCAAATACCGTCAGTAGCTCGCTTGAGCTTGCCCTTAGCACCACGTAAATGTTCTGTGTTTACGTACAGTGTGTGAGTGAATGCGTGTGATTCACGTGAGCGTGCTTGTTGGCAGGGGTTCAGTTCGCGGCTACATTCTGCGCATTGAGTTATATTATAAATATGAGAAATGCGCCATATAAATGCTATGCATTATTTTTTAAACCATCTTGGGATTATCCCAAAAACCATGCTAGCCAGACAACAGTGCGACTGCGATGTTTTATAGGGATTCTGTTCTGGTGAACACTTGTTCTATCGTTAACAAGGTCTAACGAAACAGGCGCCAGAAGATTTTAAATGGTTCATGATAATTAGGGCTGACGGTCGTTCTAGAGTATTTGAAAAAGCGCAACATCAAAAACGTTCCCACTACATCCGTCCCCTCACGACCTTGATCAAAGTTTCTTTGATCCATGAAATGAAACAAAATGTTCGGCAGGAAGCCCTGTCGCAACCAGGTAAGTGCCTGGGTCCGCAGTATAGGCTCGTTCTATCGACCACGGTCCCAAAGTCCGGTCTCGCGATACATGCAAGGGAAACAACGTATCCCTTTAGTGTCAATCGAACAAAGCCGGACAGGGGTACTGTCCCATTGCAATACGGAAGGATCACATTAAGGCCTTCACTGTCGAGGGAAAAAATGGACACCACACAACTGCAAGAGGATCTTCATGAGCCCCCGCAAATGCGGGGGCTCATGAAGATCTATGCCTCTTACTGAAAGCACTGTGTATCCATTGTTCCTGGGTGGCTGGAGCTCTGGCGTAGAACTTACACAAATTTAAGACGTACAGTGGCAGCGAAGGGGTTAACGCAATCCCAAGAAACGACCAAAAAAGAGCATTTAAAGAATTCTGAAGCGGTTTGAAAAGTGCACAATGATTGGAAAAGATAAGTTTGAAGGGGAAAAAAAAAACTTCCTGTGAGAAGACCTAAGGTAAGATACTAGATCTGTCTCTTCTCTCAAGAAAAACAAACCTCGTACTTCTATTTACGTGTTGATATTGTTACCTGTTATTGGACTATACCAAGGTGTTAGTTACACACACCACTGAAGACAACGGCCAAGGCATACCTGAATAATCATGTATCTGTTTGTACTGAATGATTCATCATTTGTGTTTCTAACTTTCTGATCTTGTGAGAAATAAATCTGTAAGTTATATTTTCTTTGCTTGTTGCAATGTATGTACAACTCGAACATAGTTACCCGCATGCGCGCATACACGCACTCATCGCATCGCACGCACGCACGCACGCACACACACACACACACACACACACACACACACACACACACACACACACACACACACACACACATATTGACAGAATGTGCCGAAACGATTAAAGCAAACTGGGACACAATGGTGTGCAACATAGGCTCTTAAAATAGACACTTAACACATACTAATAATTACTATGTTATGACAATACAAATAAATGGAAAAATAAGAGAAGCGTTTTATTTTATGGGATATCCATTGTCACGACACGCCTGACGGAGTCAGGGCGCCGTGGACAATATGAGTGCAGACACTCGAGAAAACCCACCCACTCTAAATAAATAACACAACGCCAGCGATAAACAAACAAATCCTTTATTACCTACCCTTACTCTAACTCCCACCCCAACCCACTAACGCCCCACACACTCACACATACCCACACATGCACTCATAACGTATTAACACTTAAAAAAGATTAACATATAAAAAATGACTAACAAGTGAAAATGACTAACAGGTGAATATGACTAACAGGTGAATATGACTAACAGGTGATAATGACTAACAGGTGATAATGACTAACAGGTGATAATGACTAATATGGCCAACGGCTATACAAGGCGGGTAACTTTGTCTCTGTACAGTGTCCTCTGTCCCACACTACACAGGGTGGCTCATAACGTACGAGTACTACCCCTGCACCACAGAGCACCGTAGCCGCGCTTGCCCACGCACGCCTGTGACCGACGCTCAGAACTCGTAGAATCGGCCTGCTGTAGCCCAACGTACTTGTCCAACAGGACCGGCTAGCGAAGGCGTTCCGACTCCCGATGATGCGTCACCGTTGGTCGTGGATGATGAGATCGAAGAACGAAGTCTTCGAAACCAGTGATTGAAGCCAGTGATTGAAGCCAGTGATTGAAGCCAGTGATCGAAGCCAGTGATCGAAGCCAGTGATCGAAGCCAGTGCACTGGAAAAGGGCGCATTGTCAGTCAAAGTGCCAACACAGTTAAAGGTCCTGGTTCAGCAATTAGTCAGTTGAGGACAGCGAAAAAAAATTTCGAAGTCCCTACCTGACTTGAAGTGCAACCCTGACAGGGCCTCATCAGATGGGATCCCCGAACATTCACGTTACTATAGCTGCTGTAGAGTGTCAGACGTCCTTGACGGCTGTCACAGTTCATGCAAACAGGTATACGCCACTCAGCTGCCAAAGGTCACTTCCAGTTGCATCTGTCCGTACACGGTAACACCCACAATTCTCGTGCAACAACAACGAAAGATGACTATCCAACTTCACTTCACTTCTGGGCCGGTACTGGGAAGCACTGAGCGACGTCCACAGCGTCCAAAAATGGCCCAGGGAATGGTGACGGTACGTCGAACATGCTATATCGTGGTCTTCTCATTTCTTATGTCCTCGCATTTATCCAAAACAAGGTTTCCTCGAAAGCGTTTGCAAACAACAAGTCTTTATGGTAGTCGCCATTTTTACGAAGGGAAGCTACTAGATAATGTTTGTGTAAGGGACAGCACTCTCGTGCTAAGCAACGCGCAAACGCCCACCTCAAAACGATTTTATTTTTCACAAAAGCCTGGGAGATAATTTACAGGTCATCATGCAACAATGTGATGTGCATGGGTGACAGTGCGAGAATATGAAATGAATGTAAACGGGACATAAATATGCCCCATAAATCCATGGCCAGCAAGCGATATACATTCCCATGAGCTCCGGCGGATGCAGGGGCTCATGAGAATGTATGACGTTTGCATTTGGAACAGGCTGGCTGAAGGCCTGTTCTGTCTGAACCAAACAGCTGAAATTCAGCTTTTCGGGATTTTGAAAAGCTGAATCAGCTTCTAGGAGTGAAGACGGTCACCCATTGATGTGATTGTGCCTGTTCGTGTGTGTTACACGGACATAAAATTTGATTCCATTATAAGAATCTAAGCACTAGGTAATATTTTGCTTTGTCGTTTACTTCTCATCTTGTTTTTTGTTTTTTTGTATCACAAAAGATAATTACCGTCTGCAAACTTGATGAGTTCAGTGATAATATTTTCTCCCCAGACCAACTGCTGTCTATGCACACGCAATGCACCCTGCCCAATGCATACCTCATGCAGGTGCCTGACAGCAAACACCGATACACCAACTACAAGCTAAAGGGTGCACGAGCAAACGAGAGGCAAGTTTCAAAATAATTAGATACAGGGCCGCAGCAGATGGTTCCGGCCTTCGCCATACCAATAATGTATACATTTTTTTTACAAGACCATATAATTATGTCTGTTTATGCCCTCGACCCAAATTAATTTAAATGTTACTAATTTTTCCATTTTTGGGGGGTTGTGCGAATTCTTCCCCCCCCCCCCCCCCCCCCCCTGCCCGATTGACTTTAGGAAGCAGATGAAAGCAAGCTGGCATCATGCAGGCATGCACCCCTTCGGCTGGAGCATTAGGTTTCTTTCACCTCGTGCTATGGTTATGAGATATGAAATAAATGTTAGGAAACAGAGATATATATATTTTATGTAATTGGTATTCTAACCACAATATATTTCATTCATAGTTTATCTATGTTTGCACTGACAGCAAACCATGTGGGATTTATTTCTGATTACTCCATATAGCAATGTTCTCTATCAGAAAACTGAAATGACTCAACCCGCAAAAATAAATATCAAGGAAATATATCAGTTCACAACAGCAAGAGGTATATCTCACTTGATCTTCATTTTGTGACAAAAACATTGTTTTCAAATACACTTCAACGTATGGCTTATTTGTTTATATCTGTACTGAGTGAAACTGTTAAAAATGCCTTTCATTGTGAGGCTTCTCTTATGAGTTTACCAAAATCGTCAAGTACATCAATAAGTGTCTCTTGGCTTGACTTCACGAACGAAGATTCTATAGGGCTTGCCCACGTCGTCTGCAGGCATTTTCGTGGCTGTGGAGGCCAATCCGGGACAGGCAGGTTTACATCAATAAGTGTATACATAAATAAAACACAATTACCATGATTGTCATAATTCCTAAAAATACAGCTGATTTTTTTTATGAAATGAGTATGTCTATCCTCAACAAGACCAAGTAGTCTATGTACCCTACAGAACCACATAGCCCAGATCAAAATGGTGACTGCGAAGCGTGTGTAATGCAGAGACGAACTCAACGAAAAAAAGAAAGACGCTTAGAAAAGACAGCTACAACACAATTTTATTCATATTATCTAGTAATAAATTGTGTTGTAACTGTCATTTCTAAGCGACGTTCTTTCCTCATAGGGTTCTTCTCTACAGAACAACATACATGTGCACTTTTACTTCCTGCACCATATATAACTGTAATAATACATGAGGCAAAAACACAAACAGAACAGAGACAACCATTTTAATTATAAAGAAACAATTTCAGTGATGTCATTGAATTATATGCATGGTATATTTTGCTTATGATGCTGTCATTCAAACTTGGTCACTGTGTTTTGGTAAGTGAGGGAGAGGGGGGCTGGAGGGGGCGGGTACACATGCAGGCATATATATATATATATATATATACCGCAACGATTTCCTAATGTAATGTTACATATGGCAATATAGTTCTATCATCATATGCTAAATTTTGCTATCCACCAAAATGCTAATATTGCCATGATTCCACAGCAGACAGACAGCCTTCATGGACAGGTCCAACCAGTGAAGAGACAACAGACTGGCCAGTGTCAAACATGTCACCAAACTGCAGGGGCCTTAGCAGCAATGTCACACAAAAACTTTGGAACAGCAAACAGCCTGATGCAGTGCAGTGTGCCCCAACTTGCTCTCAGCAGGCAGCTGCAAGACAAGAACAAAGGTCAGTTAGTACATGTGAAGATGTACTGCAAACACTGTTCTAGATGAGTTTACTTGGCTACCGGGTATCAGCCAGTATAATCTACTCAACATGAAACCAACCGTAATGAATCAATCACAGCCAGTGTAATCAATAAACTCCATACAAGACAGATTTGCAAAATAACTTTTACAAACAATTTCTTTGTCTCGGTGATGGTCAAACGATTTATACAGTTTTGTTCTAATAATAAAAGACATTGTAGCTTTGCAATGCTGCTTGGTAACATGATATTATATGAATATGTTTTCAGGCCAACATAACCAACTTTTCCCTGGGGGAGACTAAAGATGCACTCAACCGATGAGCAGCCCCTGGTGACCATATCGAATGTGGGAGTAGAGGCGACACCTTATCAGCGCGTGACCAGTGAAGACAATCCGGCCTACTGTTTGTGTGGGAATCATCTAATAATAATGGACAACAAGAACTACTGAATTTGATCCAGCTGATCGAGTTAACAGAAGAACCAACTTTTCTAGATATTTGTAAGAAGCAGACCGAAGTCAAATTTTGCAGCGTCAAAAATTATAGCATCACATTTGCAAATAAAATTCCCACATTATAATAGCAATCAAACATCACCAACACTCTACATACAGATTTTTTTCAGTTGTGGCATGAGAGCCATATGGGGCTTGGCAACAGCAAACACTGTTGCTCTTGTCAGGTGGCCATAATCAGATGGCAGTTTCTAAGCCCCAATCTAAACTACCTGAGGGCACTATCTGGTTGTGTATGTGTGTGAAACCAACCTCCAAGTCTTTACTTCTGCTGAAAAACCACATCCACTCGTCGCTCAATCTTGTCATCTGTACTGCGTAGGTAATGTAACAAACTGGAGAGCTTCTCATCAGTGAGGCATTGGGGATACAAGGCCACGGAGCACATTCCTTGATGAGAAAAAACAGAATGAAGAGAACATTTTCATTAACTTTTAAAATTTACTTTCTGTCATGGAGATTGTTTACATCTGTTTGTACAAGTAGTTGGGACATGAATAAATGGACACATGCATGTAATATATACTCCATATTGTGCACTTTGTACTCTCTATACAAGAAAGTATTAAAGTTGAATGTAAAAGCAAAATGTTGGACATTTTTTGTTTTCAATACATTTGGACATTCTTCTTCATAAATTGCATACATGTCTGCTTTCATTTTTCATCCTTGTTATAACTACATACTGTAAACAGTGCACATGAACAGGAATTCTGCACCTGACTTGCCATAAGAAAGAATTAGTTTTCATGGTCAGTGTCACAATCCTAAATAGTATATTTCTACAAATACATGTACTGTAATGATACTGAAAATGACATGTACAATACTGCACTTGTACCAGAAATTGCACAAGTGTGTAACATACATGTACTATGCATATTTCTGCTGTGCTACCTGGTATGCCTGTTGCTAATCTTGGTATACTGCTTGCATACTTGGTGGTTGAAGTCAAGGATGGTAAGCCTGTTGCGCATTGTGTAGCCTTTGTAGCCAATGAAAGTTTTTTTTTTTTTTTGGGGGGGGGGGCATTTCATTTTCAGCCACATAGATACATCCCCTTGACTAACACTCAAAACACTCAATGATGAGACTGAAACATATCTAAACTCTAAGTCAAAATAAGTGCATAAATAAGACATGATACCTTGATCATGCCTGGCAAGGACACTCGTAATGTGTGGTGATAACAGGCTTTATCCCTTGTTTCAAGTGGTGTTTAGCCTTTGGCAGCAGCAAAGAAACTGAAAACAGATGGCCAATATAATAGATAAAGCAAAACCTGAAAGTAAAAAAAGCACAAAAGTGAAAATATACCAGCAGCAGTTTATACTGAGTAGGTTATTTCGATGACAGGACAGTTTCGTGTGTTTTTGTTCTGCATACACTCAAGGATATAATCCTCCATGTAAACACACAGCTCAACTCAAACCTTTTATGCAATTCGCTTGCCTTTGTGCCACACATCAAAGTAATGATCCAGATGTTTCAGTGGCTGCGATCAAGTCAGTAATAATATACAAATCTATTTCATACTGGAAAAAAGATACATGCATTACAGAGTGGCAAACTGACCGGTAGCTAGCACTAGCTGTTATGAAGACTTGGGAGAAAAACCACCATGGCACCATGATAATAATGTTTACTGTCAACTTGTAAATATACTTACAGTGTGGAGGTAGCAGTCATATGTAAATCATAACTTAGTGTTGTGACAGCAATATTTCCAGGACACTATAAGCTACTTTATGATAACACTTTTACAAACAAAAATGATTTTGTGCAAGCGCACGGGTGTACCATACTTCAAAATCAAATGCCACCAAACTGATAATTACCTGAAAGTAGCAGGAGATTACAGTAGAACTCTGTCGGTGACAACTTATCGGACAGGTCTTGCTGTCTTCAGAAACTCGATGCCATGCTGTGCATTCACCAGTTTCAAGTCACCTGACCTTGTGACAGCCCTGCTGTCTAGAAACAAACCATAAACACAGTCATGGATGGACAAAACCTGTTGAAAAAGAAATAAATACAGAAAATAGGCATGTGTGCACATACGCATGTGCGTGTGGCTTTCTAAAAATGGCTTAGTCACAAAATAGCAGCACATTTGAGTGTTATGACATGGAGCAATATATACATGTATTTACATGATTCACAGAAAAACTTGCAATAAAATATTTTGGTATACAAGAATGATATTATAAGTTTTTGTCACTCATATTTCTCCTGTTCATAAGCTTGTGGTTTCAGGAAAATATGAGAAATACATTGTATCAGTGGCAAGCCAACTTACAATAGACCACTTATATACCTGATTGTGAGTTTCATAATGAATTATGCACATACATGTATTGCTCTATTTCATCACACTGAAATGTGCTGTTATTTTGTGAACAAATATATTTTAGTTGATTATAGTGGTATATTTTATCCTTACCTAGACCTGTTGATTATATTCTCATCCAGACAATTGCTGATGTTGTTTTCATACAGCAAGCAGCTGTACATTTGTTTTCATTCAGACAGCTGAACATTTTGTCTGTGTTCAGACAACTGCAGGTATATTTTGTTTTTTATTCAGACAGCTGTATATTTAATTCTATTCAGACAGCTGTATATTTTGTTCTAAATATAAGCCAGCTGTACATTTTGTCCCAAGCATATACACACACACACACACACACATTTTAGGTTCACAACTTACCTTGCCACTGCGATTATCTGTTATGTATTGTGATGAGATTGGGCGTTGTTCCATTACTGATGCACCTTCACTTTGTACTAGCTTCACAAATGTATCCACAGAAATAACACCTGCTTGCTGCTCTGTGAGCTCATTTGGTGTGGCACTGAAAAAGAATCAAATGACTGGTATTTGTATAGTTATGTAATGCACACACGGGTCTTGTACTAGAAAATGGCGTGGCGTTCTGAAGATATTTACACAAAAACAACCACCACGAACCCCCAAAACAAATCGCAACTAAAAGTGGAAACTTCTAAATGTACATCAGACCAGAGCTCAGAATATATCGCATATTTCATTATGTATATAACACAAATATGTGTAATAGAAAATTGCCCAGAAACTATTACACTTATTTATAAAGGAGAGAAGATTTAAAAACAAAGTTTCAGGCTGTTACTATAGTGACGTATATATATAGTAACTACAGAAGAGACGAACAGTGAGGCTAAGATTTCCAATCTATTCTTCGTCTTGTTCATTGATGTATTCTGCCTACTTCTCACCAGTGTCGTCTGCTGTTATTTCCTCAGTCATCATTTCCCCCGAAATTGGTGTCCTGTACACCAGAACACACTAATTACGATCGCTAGGGCTTCTTGTTGTTGACAAGGAAGTGGTCATTAGAGTGGTGTCCCCTGATAATACATATTTACGAGTACCTTCCCTTTGTAATCACGACGTCAGCTACACGCGCATAGGTGTTTGTTGTTGTTGGAAATATACTTACCAACAAAAGTAATATTTGTACCACAAAAAGTGAAAAGACCACACCATATCATGTTGGACTTACCGCCACCATTCGCTGGACCTTTTTTGGACGCTCTGGACGTCGCGGCTCGGTGCAGGCTTCACCAGTGCGGCAAAATGAAAGTTGGATATTTTTCAGTCGTAGTTGCACGGGAATTGGATGTTACCGCGCACGGACAGATGCAACTGGAAGTGACCTTAGGCAGCTGGATGGTGTATACCTGTTTTCGTGAACTGTGACAGCCGTCAAGGACGTCTGACACTCTACAGCAGCTATAGTAACGTGCGTGCTCGGGGATCCTATCACACGGGGCCCTATCAGGGTTGCACTTTCTGTGTCAGGTAGGGACTTTGAACTTTTTTTTTCGATGTCCTCTACTGACTAATTGCTGAACCCGGACCTTTAATTCTGGCCTATTTGACACGCACCTACTCACAAACCACGTGAGTTGTGTCTCGTCTCACCCTAATACCTGCCTTGGCCATATTAAATATACAATCATGGATATGAAAGCTTCCTATGTACATTCAACATTCACCAGGTCTGCACTATTCTATTACACTAGCATTAAGCTAGCACAACCATTTTTGTATAATAACATTGCCACTGCTAAAACCAACATTATCAAAATATCCAGATGTACATACAAAGATATAAAATAATCACCAGCAACCACCCAACGTGACAATCTTATTACATTACATCTAGGACTTAATACCAATATATTTGAAAGGATACCCACTTTAATTCATTTTACAACATGGCCCTTTAAATATATTCACTCGGCGACAGCCGACATAAACTAAATCCGACACCCACCACATCACAACCCAACCTAAAAAACATGGTTAAAGACTCAATTAAAACATCACTAAAAAACTAGACGAACATACCCTTCCGCCCCTATGTACACATTCACACACCCGAGAGCACAGCAGCTAACTGAGAAAAATGGCATGAATTTACCTGTCACTGGTGAGTCCTCCGGCAGGACGAGACAAAACAAGACGAAGACGAACCGGAGGGGTCTTCTGCTGAGTAGCCGCCGTGGTAGCTAGTCTCTTGGACACCCACACCCAGGAACACTGGCCGTGGTCTTGCAGGGAGGGTAAAAGAACCCTCACACAGCTTGTCAAGGGCTCCAAAACGAGGCCGCACCCTGACCCAGACTCTCGCTGCGCTAGCTAACTCGCTGACTGACTGTAATATATTGCTGCTACCTCGCAGGTTAACTTTGCTTCTGAACACTGTTCGGTTAAAGCTACTTGCCGAAAGCGTGCAACCGCTGTACTCGCTCACTGTTAAGCTTGCTGCACGGGCTTTACGATTACGCTCACACTACATTTACTAACTTCCCTAAACTAAGGCTATTTACAGAATTCGGTGATCTACATTTATTAACAGAAAAACGACTTGGCGAAAAAAATAAAACAACATGTCACATCCGTTACGTGACATACCCCCCTCCCAGATCAAACACCCGGGTTTGATTACTATATGACTGTCCCAATACTGCTTCCACATTTACGGTTTCTACCACCCTGTCCTACTCAAAAAGTCAGCAGGTACATTTACTTTACCGGCTATGCTTTCTACTCTAATGGAAAATGGCTGCAACTGCAAAGCCCACCTCATCAGTCGACTGTTTGTGGATTTAGCTTGTTGCAAGTACTGCAATGGTCTATGGTCGGTCTGTACGACGAATGTCCTACCATACAGATACTGACGGAATTTTTGAATTCCCCACACGATTGCAAGACACTCCTTTTCGATGGTGGAGTAGTTACGCTCTGCTTTGGATAGTTTCTTTGCTGGCGCATGCAACAGGCTGTAAACCGTTACCATGGTCCTGACATAATACGGCCCCTACCCCCCCTTCGGACGCATCTGTCTGCAACACGAAGAGACGATCGAAGTCTGGCAATGAGCACACAGGACCTGAACACAGTCGCGCCTTCAGCGTCTCAAATGCTGTCTCACATGCATCGTTCCAACCGATCTGTCCAGTCTTTCCTCCCTTGGTCAGGTCGGTTAGCGGGGCTGCTATGGCCGCGAAGTTAGGAACGAACCGGCGGTAATAATTTGCCAACCCAAGAAACGATCTGACTTGTTTCTTTGTTTGTGGTCGCGGCGCGTCTTTTATCCGCTGCATCTTGTCTCCCTCTGGTTTTATCTGACCGTTACCCACTGTGTGCCCCAGATATTCCACTTGCTTGAACCCCAAGTAACACTTTGTAGGTCTGGCCGCCAACTGGACCTCTCTTAACCTACCAAAGAGCTGGGCAATACACTGTAAGTGACGTTCTTTAGTGGAGGAAGCAATCATGACGTCGTCCATGAAATTGCTAACTTCCGTCAATCGCAAAGGTTCTAGTAACCTCCTCATCATTCGGGAAAAGATTGCCCCTGCCGTCTTTAACCCGAAAGGCATTACCTTCCACTGGAATTGTCCTGCCGGTGTGGTGAAAGCAGTTTTCGGTTTGTCGCTCTCTAACATGGGTACCTGCCAGTAGCCTTTAGCTAGGTCTAACTTACTCAAGTACTTAGCCTTGGACAGTAAGGAAAATAGGTACTCCACGTCAGGCATTGGCTCAGCATCGAACACGACCTTTTGATTCAGTTTCCTAAAATCTACACAAAACCTAACAGTGCCATCCTTCTTCTTCACCAAGACGATCGGTGAGTTGTATGGGGAATTGGCTCTCTCGATTACTCCCATCTCTAGCATAGCATCCACTTCGGCTTTGACTACCTCTAGCTGAGAATGAGGTAGAGGATATTGCTTCGTTCTCACCGGCACTTCATCAGTCAAGTGGATTTCACACGAGTCTAGTGTCGTCCTCAACGGATAATCTGTAAAAATATCCTTAAACTGGACAGTCAGAGCTTGTATACTAGAATGGATTTCTGGACAGTTAGGATCAAGATGGACGTCGGAGGGTCCTTCAGACACTACCAAAGGAATGGTGGGTACTTCCTTTACCACCATGAATGCCTCTCCCCCCTCATCTTCGTCCTCCTCATCTATCACTACTGTAGCTACTGACACGCGTTCTTGGAACTTTTTCAACAGATTTGCATGGTACAGTTTATTTTTACTGCCCACCCGTACCCTGTAGTCACACTCTCCGACTCTCTCTAGAACTTCGAATGGTCCCTGCCAAGCCATCTCCAGCTTGTTGTGTTTAACTGGAAGTAACAGCAAAACCTTGTCTCCTGCGCTAAAACTGCGTGGTTTGGCTCTGCGGTCAAAGTGCTGTTTCTGCTTTTTCGAAGCTAGCTTCAAATTCTGTTGCGCTAACCTGCACGTCTCTTCAATGCGATTCCGTAAATCTACCACGTACTGGCTTGCATCTCTCACCTCTTCTCCCATCTGCTCTTTCGTCCACAGATCCCGTAGAACTGACATGGGCCCCCTTACAGTCTTGCCGTACAATAACTCGAACGGCGCGAACCCTGTCGATTCCTGAGGAACCTCCCTGTACGCAAACAGCAATGAGGGAATGTATCTGTCCCAACATCGAGGTTGCTCGCTAGCTAACTTCTTCAACATGGACACCAAGGTACCGTTGAAACGTTCGACTAGGCCATTTGCCTGCGGATGGTAAGGAGTAGTACACTTGCCTTGGATGCACAGCAAACGGTTGACTTCAGACATCACTTGTGAAGTGAACTGGGACCCTTGGTCGGTGAGCACCTCCCTCGGAATTCCCACCCTAGACCAGATTTCTAACAATGCCTCAGCGACCCTTTCTGCTTCGATCCCCTTTAAAGGTACTGCCTCGGGGTATCGAGTGGCGTAATCGACGGTCACGAGAATGAACCGGTTTCCTCTGTCGGAAGCTGGAGCAATAAGGCCCCACAATGTCTACCGCTACTCTCTGAAATGGTTCTTCTACTAGCGGAAGCTGTTGCATAGGAACCCGTGGTACTCTCCCTCTTGGTACTACTTTCTGACATTGTTCGCACGACTCACAGTACCTGCGAACTTGAGCACACAGCCCCGGCAAATAGAAAGTACCCCAAATGCGTTCCCGGGTTCTCTTGCCTCCCAAATGCCCCCCCATCGGTGGGTCGTGCGCTAAACGCATTACAGTCTCCCTCAAAGGCTTCGGGACGACTAACTGGGACGTTTGGCTGCCTCCTTTGCTATAGACCCGATACAGAATTCCCTTCCTCCTGCAAAATTCTATCAGACTTTTCCCTGACGGAATTGCTCGGCCCTCTTCGGCCAACTTCCTAGCGCGAGCTAGAGTTTCGTCCTGGTTTTGCCACTCTATCAGCTGGGCAGGAGTCACATTGAGATCGGCCTGCTTAACGACTTTCAGCGCGCTCTCTCCTCCCTTTTCCCTCTGAATCTGAGCTCGAGTTTGGACTGCTGCTGCCATAGCACACTCACTGGCATCAATGGATACGGGACTACGTTCCCCATCTGAAAAAGTCACCCAGTTCCCTAGGATTACGTCCGGTCCCATGCGCTCCATTACGATAAGCTCGATCGTCCCTCGCACGAATGGGGAATCGATTTCAACCCATGCAGTCGGATACTTATCGGACTTAGTATGGTCGACGGGATTGACGTCTATGAACCGACCTGTAAGATCCCTGGGTTCTATCCACTTGGCGGCGATCGCACTCATATCCGCGCCGGTATCACGCATGATACGAACTTCCTTTCCCTTGGCTAATCCCTTACTCCACGGGCCGTAGGGCCGGATCGTCCGCATCCCTACGGTCACGGGCTCTGTCATTACGGCTACTGTCTCAGGAGCAATGGTGACTTGGTTAACTGACGCCTTACTCTGACAGTTCCTTGCTAAGTGCCCTGGTTTATTACACTTGAAACACAGCCGTTCCCCAGTCCCCCTGCCTGAACTAGCTGGTTCTGCCCTATGTTCTGCTTTGGTCTCAGGGGGTTTATTCGACCCTTTGTCCTTCTTGAACGGCGGACGAATCGGCCCCCCACCCAATGGACGCGAGACTGCCCGTTTGGTGTCGATATGGAGCTGCGCTAGCTCCGCGGCCTGTTCACCATTCCTAGGACGTTTTTCCCTAACGAACATTTCCAGGTCTGCATTCATAATAGCATAAAGTTGCTCAGACAGAAACATGTCTAGCACTTGTTCTACGTCCTCTATGTTCTTATGGGCTAAAGTGAACCAACGCTTGACTGAGGTCTTCAACCTAACGAACAACTGTGGAAACGTTTCGAGACTCTCCTTTTTGGCTTCGCGAAACTGGCGCCTGTAATATTCAGCGTCACGCCTGAATCTTCTCAATAAGGTCTCCCTCACCACCTCAAAATCTTTCCCTTGCTCTACCGTCAGCCTAAGGTATGCATCACGGGCCTCCCCCTGCAATAGAGGTGCTAACCTTATCCCCCATACCTCTTTCGGCCACCCCTGGGTTTCGGCTACTCTCTCAAAGAGCTGAAGGTAAGATTCCACATCTTCCTTATCCTCTAACGGACGCATCTTGAGCGAGTAATGCTGACTAGACTCCGTAACTGACTTCTTTTCCGATGCTGCTAACTGTAATCTAAGCCGCGTCTCGGCCGCGACGAGCTCTTCTTTCCGTGCTTGTTCCGCGGCGGCTAGTTCCTCTCTCCGTGCTTGTTCCGCGGCAGCTAGCTTACGTTCGGTCAATGCTAAGTCATCCCGCCTAGCTTGCTCCGCGGCCTCACGGTCCATCTGGAGCCGTCTCTCGGCTGCCTCGCGGTCCATCTGACGCTGCTTCTCTACTGCCTCGCGGTCCATCTGGAGCCGTCTCTCTAACGCCCTACGCTCTAGGTCACGTTCCCGTTTTTCTTCCTCTCTCCTAACTTCGGACAGGATGAACTGGGTTAGAGCTCCCCCACTAAGTCCTAGGCCCTCTCCTAGCACTTTATACTGCTCATATGGGTTTACCATCACCCCTAACCCCTCTTTACTTTCCTGATCCCTACTGGGTGTCAGTCCTGCTGCAGTGAGAGTACGGGTAAGGGTACTCACCACCGTTTCCTTCCGAGAGGGAGTGGCCAAAGTGGCTCCTCTCTCTCCTGGACCCTCATCCCCTGCACCACCACCCTCGGACTCAGGGTCGTGCCCCGACGTGGCACGGGTGGCCCTGGTATCCCGTTTAGGGGGCATCCTGGTGTGGGTGTCACGGAGGCAGCGACGACAACTGCTCCCCAGCAGGACCCCTGACAAAGAAAAAACAAAACAAATAAATACACAGAATACAAACAACGAATAAGGACTAGACCGTGACAAGAGCCGAAGGGTCCTCACCACTCGGTACCTGAGTAATGAGAGGCAACCACTCATGCCACCCCTCGTTTATGCGCACTGCACTCTCTGGCCGTGGCCCCCTGGCGCAATACGCCCCCACTCCCGCCAACCGCCCGCTAAATCTTACTCGTACCACAACACGAACAAACGGTCACTGGCGCACAAAAATACCCTAACCTACCTAATCCTTTACCTCCCCCTAATCCTTATCCCACCGCTGCCACCAAATATGTCACGACACGCCTGACGGAGTCAGGGCGCCGTGGACAATATGAGTGCAGACACTCGAGAAAACCCACCCACTCTAAATAAATAACACAACGCCAGCGATAAACAACAAACAAATCCTTTATTACCTACCCTTACTCTAACTCCCACCCCAACCCACTAACGCCCCACACACTCACACATACCCACACATGCACTCATAACGTATTAACACTTAAAAAAGATTAACATATAAAAAATGACTAACAAGTGAAAATGACTAACAGGTGAATATGACTAACAGGTGAATATGACTAACAGATGAATATGACTCACAGGTGATAATGACTAACAGGTGATAATGACTAACAGGTGATAATGACTAATATGGCCAACGGCTATACAAGGCGGGTAACTTTGTCTCTGTACAGTGTCCTCTGTCCCACACTAGACAGGGTGGCTCATAACGTACGAGTACTACCCCTGCACCACAGAGCACCGTAGCCGCGCTTGCCCACGCACGCCTGTGACCGACGCTCAGAACTCGTAGAATCGGCCTGCTGTAGCCCAACGTACTTGTCCAACAGGACCGGCTAGCGAAGGCGTTCCGACTCCCGATGATGCGTCACCGTTGGTCGTGGATGATGAGATCGAAGAACGAAGTCTTCGAAGCCAGTGATCGAAGCCAGTGATCGAAGCCAGTGATCGAAGCCAGTGATCGAAGCCAGTGATCGAAGCCAGTGATCGAAGCCAGTGATCGAAGCCAGTGATCGAAGCCAGTGATCGAAGCCAATGATCGAAGCCAGTGCACTGGAAAAGGGCGCATTGTCAGTCAAAGTGCCAACACAGTTAATTCTGGCCTATTTGACACGCACCTACTCACAAACCACGTGAGTTGTGTCTCGTCTCACCCTAATACCTGCCTTCCTATGTACATTCAACATTCACCAGGTCTGCACTATTCTATTACACTAGCATTAAGCTAGCACAACCATTTTTGTATAATAACATTGCCACTGCTAAAACCAACATTATCAAAATATCCAGATGTACATACAAAGATATAAAATAATCACCAGCAACCACCCAACGTGACAATCTTATTACATTACATCTAGGACTTAATACCAATATATTTGAAAGGATACCCACTTTAATTCATTTTACAACATGGCCCTTTAAATATATTCACTCGGCGACAGCCGACATAAACTAAATCCGACACCCACCACATCACAACCCAACCTAAAAAACATGGTTAAAGACTCAATTAAAACATCACTAAAAAACTAGACGAACATACCCTTCCGCCCCTATGTACACATTCACACACCCGAGAGCACAGCAGCTAACTGAGAAAAATGGCATGAATTTACCTGTCACTGGTGAGTCCTCCGGCAGGACGAGACAAAACAAGACGAAGACGAACCGGAGGGGTCTTCTGCTGAGTAGCCGCCGTGGTAGCTAGTCTCTTGGACACCCACACCCAGGAACACTGGCCGTGGTCTTGCAGGGAGGGTAAAAGAACCCTCACACAGCTTGTCAAGGGCTCCAAAACGAGGCCGCACCCTGACCCAGACTCTCGCTGCGCTAGCTAACTCGCTGACTGACTGTAATATATTGCTGCTACCTCGCAGGTTAACTTTGCTTCTGAACACTGTTCGGTTAAAGCTACTTGCCGAAAGCGTGCAACCGCTGTACTCGCTCACTGTTAAGCTTGCTGCACGGGCTTTACGATTACGCTCACACTACATTTACTAACTTCCCTAAACTAAGGCTATTTACAGAATTCGGTGATCTACATTTATTAACAGAAAAACGACTTGGCGAAAAAAATAAAACAACATGTCACATCCGTTACGTGACATCCATCACTCAATTCAAGGCCATCCTCAAATGGTAGGTTAATTGCCTGTGAAAGGTTTAACCGCGCAACAGCCGGTACAAGGCAAATACCACCCAGCTGCTTGATACATAAACCCTCATGTGCCCGCGCAGTCGCGGGGGCTCATGAGGATTTATGTATCTTGTTTGTTCTCACTTCATTCGTGTTCTTCACGCGAATGGCGGTCAGTGCGCAATGGTGGGTTGGTTTCACGGCGCATAAATCCAAACCCGTCATCGCCTGTCTGTCTGTCTAACTTAGCATTTCTTCACGGAATGACAAGCGCTGGTGTGAAAATCGTGAGCCCTATTTGTTCGCGTTCCACCTTACAGTGCAATCATCAGCTAATGTGCATAATACGGTGGATCCAGATTGGCGCGAAAATTTGTCACTTTGCATGCTGGGAGTGGACTGCACGCGGCGAGGCACTACTGATCGATAAACAGTCGGTACTGTGCTGATTTGGTGTCTATACAAGTCTCCCGTTTTCGTAAAACGAGCTTTCTGTTTGCAATAGGCATAGATTATCATAGGCTCCTTTGGTTCATGAGCAAGAGGCACAGATTTGCATGTGCCCTTGCTGCTGCAAAGCTGTACCTCTTGCTAAAAGACTCTGTGGACTTTTTAACCACGGCTTATTTTAACGTGCAAGTCGCAAAGACCGATTTTTTTTTAAAATATAATGATGACCCCCGTGTTGTACTGTTGCAGAGGCTCATGAGCACTGAATCAGTTTGCTGCACGATTTGGCACATCAGTTACACCCGTTCCTCACACGGAGGACATCAGAGTCGGCGTAATCACGTTAGTAACCCCTTCGCTGCCCGTGGACGCAGATCTTGTGGTTTTGAAATCTTAACTTATTCACCGTCAGAGAGCCACAGCCGGCCAAGAAAATTGCATACAGAGTGATATCAGCAAGAGGCATAGATCCTCATGAGCCCCCGCGAATGCGGGGGCTCATGAGGATCTATGCCACTTGCGACTGGACTGCGGACGTCATGTTTCCTCGGCAGTGAAGGGGGTTAATACTCATGTGACCCCTGTACACAGCGCAAGAGGCGGGTCCTCATGTTCTTAAGTGAGCCGCAGGGGCTTATGAGTATTTATGCTTTCTTCAGATGGAAGGGGTTTCACAGCAGGACAGTACTAATCGATAAGGTGATGCGCGCGAACTCGGCCACTTAGCTAGAAGCTCCTGCCGCTGAAACGGTATAACTGTTTGACTTTCGGATCACCAAAGCGTCATACATTCATTGGTGCTAGCTTGTGATTTTCTACCTTGTGGCTACAGTGTGAGAGTCAGCGATCACAGAAAACAACACATTTTATGAGAAATTTTGTTGTGCAGAACACTGTGTGTGTATGCCACGCTATGAGGAAATTCAGACTAAAAAAAGGTGCATGACTGCCAAATATGTAAAATGCAGAAAATAATTACAAACAACAACAAAAAAAAAACAACAACAAAAAAAAAAAAAAAAAAAAAAAAAAAGAAAGAAAGAAAGAAAACGAAGCAAGCTTAGAAAGGACAGTTGTAACCATCTTTTGTAAGCCTTCTTCTTTCTTCGTTGGATTATTCTCTATAGGTGAGGATTTACTGTGGACATCTCAAGCGTAGTGCTTGAATAGTTTGGTGCTAAAGCGCCTAATTAATCAGGCACAACCCTTGAGCTGTGGAAGTCGTTCTAATCTCAAGTACATGTAGTTCACGCCGCAAGCGAGTGTGTGTGTGGGGGCAGGCGAAGGATTGTGGGAGTGAGAGCGAGATCGATATGAGGAATGAAGCGCTATTCTGTCTTCTCTCTCGACTGACCGTATTTTGCAGAGTTCACTGGTAGTCAATGGCTCTTTGAATGGCTTCTTTTATAAACAGGTCAGCTAGTAAAACAGCCCCAAAAAAGGAAAACAACTTCGATAAGCGAATTTGTTTGTATTCGGAAGAAAATAATTGCTTCTTCAGCACCTATAATATGTCTTGTGTGCAAGAGCCCAAAGCAAACCTCTGGTCGGTTTAGAAATGATGTGTACACACAGTTAACAACTGCCCCCCCCCCCCGCCCCCTCCAAATAAACACACACACACACACATACACACACACACACACGCACACACACACAACAAAAAAGCAAATTCCAACCAACCAACCAGCCACAACCAACCAGCCAGCCAGCCAGCCAGCCAACCAACCAACCAACCAAACAAAGAGAGCAACGGAAACAACCACACATTACAAAATAAACTAAAATAAAATAAACAACCCAAAAACAATATTTACAAAAATAAAAGAAAGGGGAAAAAAGACTGCGAATACGTGCGTAAACATGAAAATATAATTATATAATTTGTCGACGAAGGACATGTGAGGCATTCAGCTAGAAATGTCAGAGACAAAAACATGAATTCTTGTCAAACAACTGTTAGTGTTAACCTTTTTACTACCGTGAAATCCGTGCACACCATCCAACTGCAAGAAGCATACATCCTCATGAGCCCCCGCAGTTGCGGGGGCTCATGATGATCTATGCCTCTTGCTCAGACCCATGGACAGTTTTGACCATCTTCTATGGACGGTTGTGGTGTTTTGTTCGTTGAATGAACACACATTTAAGACACAAAATGTGTGTCCCCTGGCAAGAAAAAGGAAAATGGATACCTGAATTGTATGTTGTGTTTTTAGTGGGCAAATCCCAATTGTAGGAATTTCAACTTCAGGGTCTAGAGTGTTAGCAGAACGTAAATTAAAAGGCAACAAAATTTCTCTCGGATACTGATGGCCTTTCCCCACGGAGCTAAATTAGAGTAGTAATATTATCATAGCGAAACCACGCAACTGTCCCTCTCAAATATGGGATGGATTTCTCTAGAACGTCCAAGACAGACCTAACAACTGCATCCTTCTTTGGCGAAGAGCTGATAAGCTCAGGTGGTCGAGCATTCGACTCTCGTCCGATAGGTCGTGGGTTCGAACCCAGCTGGGGTCAAAATTTGATCAGACTGTCTCGGTGGCGCGTGTGGTGGGTAGAGACACGTTTACTTTGTTTACCTTCTCTGGCACTGTGGTGACGTTTGGTGACCTTGTAGGAATAAATCTGTCAGTGGTTTAGAGTGGGGTCTAGTAATGCCGTTGTGGTTGTCCTGAGGTAACAGCAATGTTTCCGAGCAGGTAATCGAAGCACCGCCAATGGAGAGACTCCGCGACAACAGTCTGTAGTGCTGCTGGTCCGCTGTGAACATTGTCCTCGCGTTTACTTAAACCTGATGACATTCCTCTTTCTGAAGATGTAAATTACGCCGTATTTTTTGCTGGCAAGAGTCATTGAATCTCATCCCCTGCATTCTGCATGGGCTCATGAGATTCTGTAACTCTTGCAGATTTCATGGATTGAGTGGATGAGAGACTGGTTCCCCGCTTTGCAAGGCCGAACTATGTACGATACATTTATAGAAGGCAAAGGGGCCTTGCTGGGGATGTGGCTCAGGGAGTTTGAGCACAGACACACGGGTTGCGAACGTAATGTTGCGCACGTACAGCGCTGTCAGTGTCGGTTTGGCTGTGTGATGTCCAGGAATGTTTCTGGGATAGCGTGCAGGGAAGATGGTGGTCTTAGAAATCTGACACCAAAAGATACATGGAGCTAGCGCTCTGCACGCGGGTGTTAGCAGTGATTTGTAGAGGTTGGCCTCCATCCAGCCAGCACTGAACATTCCAGTGACTTGCAATCGATACAGCGCGGAACCCGAGCCGGCCTCGATGAAAACATTGCAGGTTTGATACTTAGGAACGCATTCTTATCAGCTCATTTCATTTGCTGGTTACACAGAATCGCATGATACTGCAGGGGCTCATAAGAATCTGTGCCTCACTTAAGATCGGTAACGGCTGTTCGTCAAAGTCAGGGTGTCATTCCAGGATAAGCGTGCTGTTATCTTGTATTTTGTGTCTCGGTGGTGAGAGGTGAAAAGCATCATTTTCTTAGAGCAACGTGTTTTTCCTGCATTCTGAGTAAAGAGTTCACCAAAAAAGAAAGAAACACACTTTGAGAGGCGACGAGCGCAAAACTCTTTTATTTTCGTCCTTTCCAATCGTGTTTTGTTTCTTTTTTCTTTTCGGGCATTTTACACAACTGATAGTCACCTTTTTGTTCTGGAGCGTGGATTCAGTGTGTTGTTGTTCGACTTTGACTCAAGTTCGTCCAATACGGAAGCTATTTTTGCATGGTCAAAAAATGACGTGTTTATCCGGGAATTGATTGAATTACTGATGAGGTTGACCTTGCAAAAGTACATGTTTTACCTGGTTGTGCTGATGTAATATGTGAAACATGTGTATTATTTCTTTTAACCCATTCAGGCCTGACGCACTACAGCAGGAGATGGGTCGACCATGATAGTTCAAGGATAGTGCCAGATTAGCACTGCCCTTGAATTATCATGGTCGTGATCCATCTCCTGCAATTAGTTCATAGTCATTAGATGACACCTCCACAATTTGGGAAATACGGCCATCGGGTTGAATGAGTTAATAGAATCAGCTTTACACAATAGTTTTTACAACGATGGCTTGAAAAACAACCCAAGAATGTTTGTGCTTCAAGTGTGATGGATCCTAGCGTGGCGTAATCGTGTTGCTTTCCTGCTCAGCAGGGTTTATTTTTTAATATCAAAGGGCTGTGTATCCCAATTTTCTAACTCCTGTGGGTATTGAAACTTAGGTTATGTTCACCCCTTCAGTGCCAGTTGACGCAGGTTCTGTTTGGTTTTTTTTTTGGGGGGAGATAGTTGCAAATTAAACAATCCAGACCAAAAAGGTGACTGCCAAGCGTGTGAAATGCAAAGAAGTACCCAACGGAGAAAGAAACACGCTTAGAAAAAACGGTACAACACAATTTATTAATATTTCGGGTAAATACCCTTTGTCAAAATAGACAAACAAACAGAGACATTATTTGCTACTTATCTTCAGATGCAGAAGGAATGTGGCAACATGAGTTGCCACATTCCTTCTGCATCTGAAGATAAGTAGCAAATAATGTCTCTGTTTGTTTGTCTATTTTGACAAAGGGTATTTACCCGAAATATTAATAAATTGTGTTGTACCGTTTTTTCTAAGCGTGTTTCTTTCTCCGTTGGGTACTTCTTTGTAAATTAAACGCCAAAGATTTCCAGCCGTCTAAGGAGCATGGATACACAGTGGTTTCAGCAAGAGGCATAGATCCTAATGAGCCCCCGCAAATGCGGGGGCTCATGAGGATGTACGCCGCTTGCATTTGTCTGATGTTCACCTATTTCTTGAACGGATAAACTGCATAAATAAATGGATTTTTAGTACATAGATCATCTGACGCTTGCACTATTTCCACCGGCTAGCTGGTACAATATTTACACCCCGTTGTGCATTCCGCCACCGCTGCTACTCACAGTCCCGGTGGCTGCATGCACACAGATGAGGGGTGGGGGATGGTGGTTGTGGTGAGAGGGCAGTCATATTGCTCTGCGTGTACATCCCTTGTGTAATTAGGTGGCATGGCTGCTCCCAGTTTGGTGGTTCCTGCCAGGAATCAATAACAATTATCACAAGCAGCCCTCCACTTTGTCAATGTTAGTGTCACGTCGTGGTGGCCGTTCATTACTAGAGACAGTTCTACCTAGGGGATGGTTACGATGCAGTGGAAGTGGGTGCTAAATAGTGAAGCTTGTCAAGTACGTTATGAAGGCTTAGTCTGTAATCTCCTTTCAAGACAGTCGTTCCAGGACATATATCAGTTGGTAATTGCTTCGGTGTCCTTGGTCGCAGATCGTGTTCATGACATTTTTGGTCATTCAGCGCTCAAGAATCTCGTCCAAGGAACATGGACACGTATACAGTGGGATCAACAAGAGGCATAGATCCACATGAGTCCCTGGTTTTCCGGGGGCTCATGAGGATCTATGCCTCTTGCATATTGGTGTTTGGGAAGTGATGCGGTTAATAGGAAAACAATTTCACATAGCAAATAGATCGTCGATTAACACATAATACGCATAAAGGATCGATACCTGACAAAAAGCCACGTTAATCAGGCACTATTTGCCAGTCATCACGGCCAATTCGTCTCTCATGGCTGGGACTGTTTTATGTGTTTTCCTTCAGTTATGCTGGTCCATCCATCATTTGCTGTAGTTAGCGTGTCAGGCCTGAATGGGTTACGGTTCCAAGACGGGTCATCAACGGCATTAGTTTTTCTCAGGGAAGATGAACAGTAACAAATTAAGGCGTCTGACAGAAGCGCTGACAAACACAAAGCACAAAGGGAGGTAAACCATTTGCTGACGTCTGTATTCCGGATTTAGAAGCGTGGAGCTGACCCAGACTGTCCAACGACACCACCTTTACATCTGGAGATCAACAGAGATATATGTTTGTCATAGACCTGTACCATCGATTACCCGACTTAGTCCCAGGAACATGGATACAAAGTGGCGTCAGCAAGAGACATAGATCCTCATAGCCCCGTCTTGCAGTTGGGTGGTTTTTATTTTTTCTCCGCATTGAACCGGTTAGGGTCAATGTTCTCCAATATAGGAGTCGTTCTCTACAAACTGTATAACAGTTCAAAAGATATAGATTAACATGAGCGGTCAAGGACGGTGTTAGAACACCTGCGTAGTTTAGAGGAGACACCAGAATTGCCTAAGGAGAAGACGAATCAACCCGAGTAGTTCAAGGATGGTGCCAGAATCGCTTAACAAGAAGACAAACTGACAAGAGCTAATTCAAGGATAGTGCCAGCATCGCTTATAAAGAACAAGAATCGACAAAAGTAGCTCAAGGATGGTGCCAAAATCTCTTGACCAGAAGACTAGTCGACAAAAGTAGTTCAAGGATGGTGCCAGAATCTCTTGACAATAAGACGAACCGACCAGATCAAGTATGATGCCAGAATTGCCTAACAAGAAGACAGACTAGAGTAGTTCAAAGATGGTGCCAGAATGGCTCGACAAGAAGACCAACCGACGAGAATAGTTCAAGGATGGTGCCAGAATCGCTTGGCGCCTATAAGCGCCAAGCGATTCTGGCACCATCCTTGAACTACTCTCGTCGGTTCGCCTTTTGCAGTAAGTCGGGACAATACGAGACTGGCGGATTAAGGACTGAAACAGTGCTGCAGTCCGCCCTTGAAAAGGACGGGGGTGCGTTTTCGTTTTACATCGTAATGCTGATACAAGCCGGCTTGTATGCATAGCTATTGACTGTGCTCCGACGCGTGCTCATTGAACTGGAAGGCGTTAAAAGAAAGAGCAAAATAGGCTAACTCCTTGTTTTTCGATGTTCCCCGTTAAGACAGACGGTCTGATTAATGAATTCCTCGCAGCCGTTAACCTTGTTCCGCTGTTTTCAGACAAAAAGGGAAGAGCGGTATATATTTGATTCATCGAGTCTTGTGGCGCGAATTTGTTTGTCTTGCAGTTTTACTACACTAGCTTCGTCGCTGAGGGGGCCGATATTCGCTCGCCCTTAACACAGAACCGTAAGGACAAAATCCACAAATTTAGGAGCTGAGCTAACTATATATCTATCTCTTATTACTGTACAGCTTAGTATAGTGATATATCTGGATAATTCAAAGGTGGTGCCAGAATAGCTTGGCGCCTAGCGCCAAGCTATTTTGGTACCATCCTTGAACTATCGTGCTCGATCCGTCTCCATTTGCAGTGTGTCGAATGTTCAAGCTTTGGTCAGAGGGTTTGAACCATTTTTCTATGTGCCCTTCACATATTTACATTGCAAGCTACAGGCGTTAGAGAAACGCGTCATTTTCGCGGTAGTTATCAATTCACAGTATTGATCTTGTTAGAGCTGTTCGCTACAGAATGTTCCTCACAGAGTGTTGTACATTGAAACAACGTATCTTGAGAACGCGTCTGTCAACCTCTTCAGGCAGATATTGACTGCATGCTCCATTACGTGTTCAGCGAAATGTTGGAGGGACGCGAGAAATATGCTAATTGATGGGTTTGCATTGCCCCCTATTTTGTGTCCGGGATTTGTTAATTGAACCTTTGCAGCTGTTGGCCGTGTTTCCGTGCTTTCTGACTGAAACTGTCTAATTTTGTATGATCTGTGTACTCGAGTGGAGTAAAGCTGTGATATCTCGATGATTAGCGTAATGACAGTCAATGATTTTTTATCATCTTGGAACTGTGCTCAATTTCTTAAAAACAAGAATCAAATTTGCTCGCCCAAAACATATCGAACCGTAACAATTGGAAGATCCACACTTGGGAGTCATAGGCTGTTCACAGTTCTGGGGACAGATTGACCATGACAGTGCAAGTATGGTGCCAGAATAGCTTGGCGCCTACAGGCGCCAAGCTATTCTGGCATGATCTTGAACTATCATGGTTGATCGTTACTTTGTTGTTGCGTGCCAGGGCTGAATGTCAGCGCGTTAGGGTATCTGTCTTATTCGACACCGCGTCCTACTCTTTCCACGCGTTAGACAGGATCCCTTAGGCTATGAAATAGACACAGAAAACAATCATATTTGAACAGAGAAGAGCTGGCACACCATCTATTGAACCCCTTGGGGCAATCACTCAATGGCGAAGGAGTTTGAGAATATTCCTCTGATATTAAGTGGTTGGTGTCCTCGCTTGACCTTTCGACCTAATTTCCCCATCAACCATATTCCATCCCTGAGCCCATTAATTGTATGCTCTCAGAGTAATTCTACCACATTGAGAACCTGTTTTATTGGCGAATCTTAGGACTCAAAGGGTTATCCGAATAAGACAACTTTAACCCCTTGACTTCTACTGACGCTACCTATCGGTGGAAAAAACGCGAATGAGGGTAAATACGTGTTTATAAACGTTGTGCATGATTGCAACGCAAGACACGTACACGTCTGGCTGCTCTTATGAATGAATTATGAAACAGAATGACATGGCCTTTTCACACGTGAAGTTTTATGAGCTTGACATGTATTCGCAACAACTCCTCTGAAGACTGAGAGAATCACGATTTACCGATCTGACTGACACGTATCAATGTGCAACGCTACCTCAGAATGTAGCCTCGAAACGTGAACCTGTGCGGCGATGTGACTTTTGCTAGATTGTGTGTAGACTGCCAGACTGAACAGTTATAGATCTGCAAGTGTATGTGACCTGAACTGAAAGCTTTCG